>JAPZAG010003065.1:0-12556 GCA_027475135.1 Bactrocera correcta | reverse complement strand
TAACGAACGGAAGTTGGCTTAAAGCCATGGCGGCATAACGACAGTGCACGTAGAAGAATTCCGTAATCTTATATTTAGGTATATAGTCGATTTTCTTGTATTTACACATTTAGCAATCGATATCGAAATCTTCAAATCATTAGTTTAACATATTTAAGTTAGTTAACCTTCTTTAACGTAATGAAGGTGACATAAAGCCATGGCGGCATAACGACAGTGCATTTAGAAGAATTCCGTAATCTTATATTTAGGTATAAAGTCGATTTCTTGTATTTACACATTTAGCAATCGATATCGAAATGCTTCAAATCATTAGTTTAACATATTTAAGTTAATTAACCTTCTTTAACGTACTGAAGTTGACATAAAGCCATGGCGGCATAACGACAGTGCATTTAGAAGAATTCCGTAATCTTATATTTAGGTATAAAGTCGATTTTCTTGTATATACACATTTAGCATCGATATCGAAATGCTTCAAATCATTAGTTTAACATATTTAAGTTAATTAACCTTCTTTAACGTATGAAGTGATATAAAGCCATGGCGGCATAACGACAGTGCATTTGGAAGAATTCCGTAATCTTATATTTAGGTATAAAGTCGATTTTCTTGTATATACACATTTATCAATCGATATCGAAATGCTTCAAATCATTAGTTTAACATATTTAAGTTAGTTAACCTTCTTTAACGTAATGAAGGTGATATAAAGCCATGGCGGCATAACGACAGTGCATTTAGAAGAATTCCGTAATCTTATATTTAGGTATAAAGTCGATTTTCTTGTATTTACACATTTAGCAATCGATATCGAAAATCTTAAAATCATTCGTTTAACATATTTAATTAGTTAACCTTCTTTAACGTAATGAAGGTGATATAAAGCCATGGCGGCATAACGACAGTGCATTTAAAAGAATTCCGTAATCTTATATTTAGGTATAAAGTCGATTTTGTTGTATATACGCATTTAGCAATCGATATCGAAATGCTTCAAATCATTAGCTTAACATATTTAAGTTAATTAACTTTCTTTAACGTATTGAAGTTGATATAAAGCCATGGCGGCATAACGACAGTACATTTGGAAGAATTCCGAAGTCTTATATTTATGTATAAAGTCGATTTTCTTGTATATACACATTTAGCAATCGATATCGAAATGCTTCAAATAATTAGTTTAACATATTTAAGCTATAAACCTTCTTTAACGAACGGAAGTTGGCTTAAAGCTATGGCGGCATAACGGCAGTGCATTTAGAAGAATTCCGTAGTCTTATATTTAGGTATAAAGTCGATTTTTTTGTTTATACACATTTAGCTATCGATATCGAAATGCTTCAAATCATAAGTTTAAAATATTTAAGTTAATACACCTTCTTTAACGAACGGAAGTTGGCTTAAAGCCATGGCGGCATAACGGCAGTGCATTTGGAAGAATTCCGTAACTATATATTCGGTATAAAGTCGATTTTCTTGTATATACACATTTAGCTATCGATATCGAAATGCTTCAAATCATTAGTTTAACATATTTAAGTTAGTTAACCTTCTTTAACGTAATGAAGGTGATATAAAGCCATGGCGGCATAACGACAGTGCATGTAAAAGAATTCCGTAATCTTATATTTAGGTATGTAGTCGATTTTCTTGTATATACGCATTTAGCAATCGATATCGAAATGCCTCAAATCATTAGTTTAACATATTTAAGTTAATAAACCTTCTTTAACGAACGGAAGTTGGCTTAAAGCCATGGCGGCATAACGGCAGTGCATTTAGAAGAATTCCGTAATCTTATATTTATGTATAAAGTCGATTTTGTTGTATATAGACATTTAGCAATCGATATCGAAATGCTTCAAATCATTAGTTTAACATATTTAAGTTCGTTAACCTTCTTTAACGTAATGAAAGTGATATAAAGCCATCGCGGCATAACGACAGTGCATTTAGAAGAATTCCGCAATCTTATATTTATGTATAAAGTCGATTTTCTTATATATACACATTTAGCTATCGATATCGAAATGCTTCAAATCATTAGTTTAACATATTTAAGTTCGTTAACCTTCTTTAACGTAATGAAGGTGATATAAAGCCATCGCGGCATAACGACAGTGCATTTAGAAGAATTCCGCAATCTTATATTTATGTATAAAGTCGATTTTCTTGTATTTACACATTTAGCAATCGATATCGAAATGCTTCAAATCATAAGTTTAACATATTTAAGTTAACAAACCTTCTTTAACGAACGGAAGTTGGCTTAAAGCCATCGCGACATAACGACAGTGCATTTAGAAGAATTCCGCAATCTTATATTTATGTATAAAGTCGATTTTCTTGTATTTACACATTTAGCAATCGATATCGAAATGCTTCAAATCATAAGTTTAACATATTTAAGTTAATAAACCTTCTTTAACGAACGGAAGTTGGCTTAAAGCCATGGCGGCATAACGGCAGTGCATTCGGAAGAATTCCGTAATCTTATGTTTAGGCATAAAGTCGATTTTCTTGTATATACACTTTTAGCTATCGATATCGAAATGCTTCAAATCATTAGTTTAACATAGTTAAGTTAATTTACCTTCTTTAACGTAATGAAGGTGATATAAAGCCATGGCGGCATAACGACAGTGCATGTAAAAGAATTCCGTAATCTTATATTTAGGTATGTAGTCGATTTTCTTGTATATACGCATTTAGCAATCGATATCGAAATGCCTCAAATCATTAGTTTAACATATTTAAGTTAATAAACCTTCTTTAACGAACGGAAGTTGGCTTAAAGCCATGGCGGCATAACGGCAGTGCATTTAGAAGAATTCCGTAATCTTCTATTTATGTATAAAGTCGATTTTGTTGTATATAGACATTTAGCAATCAATATCGAAATGCTTCAAATCATTAGTTTAACATATTTAAGTTATTAAACCTTCTTTAACGAACGGAAGTTGGCTTAAAGCCATGGCGGCATAACGGCAGTGCATTTAGAAGAATTCCGTAATCTTATATTTAGGTATAAAGTCGATTTTCTTGTATATACACATTTAGCTATCGATATCGAAATGCTTCAAATCATTAGTTTAACATATTAAAGTTCGTTAACCTTCTTTAACGTAATGAAGGTGATATAAAGCCATCGCGGCATAACGACAGTGCATTTAGAAGAATTCCGCAATCTTATATTTATGTATAAAGTCGATTTTCTTGTATTTACACATTTAGCAATCGATATCGAAATGCTTCAAATCATAAGTTTAACATATTTAAGTTAATAAACCTTCTTTAACGAACGGAAGTTGGCTTAAAGCCATGGCGGCATAACGGCAGTGCATTCGGAAGAATTCCGTAATCTTATGTTTAGGCATAAAGTCGATTTTCTTGTATATACACTTTTAGCTATCGATATCGAAATGCTTCAAATCATTAGTTTAACATAGTTAAGTTAATTTACCTTCTTTAACGTAATGGAGGTGATATAAAGCCATGGCGGCATAACGACAGTGCATGTAGAAGAATTCCGTAATCTTATATTTAGGTATATAGTCGATTTTCTTGTATTTACACATTTAGCAATCGATATCGAAAATTTTCAAATCATTAGTTTAACATATTTAAGTTAGTTAACCTTCTTTAACGTAATGAAGGTGATATAAAGCCATGGCGGCATAACGACAGTGCATTTGGAAGAATTCCGTAATCTTATATTTAGGTATAAAGTCGATTTTCTTGTAATCACACATTAAGCGATCAATATCGAAAAGCATCAAATAACTGGTTTAGCATATTTAAGTTAATTAACCTTCTTTATCTTACTGAAGTTTACATAAAGCCATAACGGCATAACGGCAGTGCATTTAGAAGAATTCCGTAATCTTATATTTAGGCATAAAGTCGATTTTCTTGTAAATACACTTTTATTAATCGATATCGAAATGCTTCAAATCATTAGTTTAACATATTTAAGTTAATTAACCTTCTTCAACGTATTGAAGTCGATATAAAGCCTTAACGGCATAACGGCAAAGCATTTAGAAGAATTCCGTAATCTTATATTTAGGTATAAAGTCGATTTTGTTGTATATGCATATTTAGCAAGCGATATCGAAATGCTTCAAATCATTCGTTTGACATATTTAAGTTAGGTAACCTTCTTTAACGTAATGAAGGTTATATAAAGCCATGGCGGCATAACGGCAGTGCACTTAGAAGAATTCCGTAATCTTATATTTAGGCATAAAGTCGATTTTCTTGTAAATACACTTTTATTAATCGATATCGAAATGCTTCAAATCATTAGTTTAACATATTTAAGTTAATTAACCTTCTTCAACGTATTGAAGTCGATATAAAGCCATGACGGCATAACGACAGTACATTTGGAAGAATTCCGTAATCTTATATTTAGGTATAAAGTCGATTTTGTTGTATATGCACATTTAGCAAGCGATATCGAAATGCTTCAAATCATTCGTTTAACATATTTAAGTTAGTTAACCTTCTTTATCGTAATGAAGGTTATATAAAGCCATGGCGGCATAACGACAGTGCATTTGGAAGAATTCCGTAATCTTATATTTAGGTATGTAGTCGATTTTCTTGTATTTACACATTTAGCAATCGATATCGAAATGCATCAAATAACTGGTTTAGCATATTTAAGTTAATTAACCTTCTTTATCTTACTGAAGTTTACATAAAGCCATAACGGCATAACGGCAGTGCATTTAGAAGAATTCCGTAATCTTATATTTAGGCATAAAGTCGATTTTCTTGTAAATACACTTTTATCTATCGATATCGAAATGCTTCAAATCATTAGTTTAACATATTTAAGTTAATTGACCTTCTTTAACGCATTGAAGTCGATATAAAGCCATGGCGGCATAACGACAGTACATTTGGAAGAATTCCGTAATCTTATATTTAGGTATAAAGTCGATTTTGTTGTATATACACATTTAGCAATCGATATCGAAATGCTTCAAATCATTAGTTTAACATATTTAAGTTAATTAACCTTCTTTAACGTAATGAAGGTGATATAAAGCCATGGCGGCATAACGACAGTGCATGTAGAAGAATTCCGTAATCTTATATTTAGGTATGTAGTCGATTTTCTTGTATTTACACATTTAGCAATCGATATCGAAATGCTTCAAATCATTCGTTTAACATATTTAAGTTAAATAACCTTCTTTTACGTAATGAAGGTGATATAAAGCCATCGCGGCATAACGACAGTGCATTTAGAAGAATTCCGTAATCTCATATTTAGGTATAAAGTCGATTTTGTTGTATATACGCATTTAGCAATCGATATCGAAATGCTTCAAATCATTAGTTTAACATATTTAAGTTAATTAACCTTCTTTAACGTATTGAAGTTGATATAAAGCCATGGCGGCATAACGACAGTACATTTGGAAGAATTCCGAAGTCTTATATTAATGTATAAAGTCGATTTTCTTGTATATACACATTTAGCAATCGATATCGAAATGCTTCAAATAATTAGTTTAACATATTTAAGCTAATAAACCTTCTTTAACGAACGGAAGTTGGCTGAAAGCCATGGCGGCATAACGGCAGTGCATTTAGAAGAATTCCGAATTCCGAAGAATCATACATACTGAAGTCTATATAAAGCCTTAACGGTATAACGGCAGTGCATTTAGAAGAATTCCGTAATGTCATAATTTTATATTTAGGTAAAAAGTCGCTTTTCTTGTATATACACATTTAGCTATCGATATCGAAATGCTTCATAGCATTCGTTTAACATATTTAAGTTAGTTAACCTTCTTTAACGAAATGAAGGTGATATAAAGCCATGGCGGCATAACGAAAGTGCATGCAGAAGAATTCCGTAATCTTATATTTAGGTATAAAGTCGATTTTGTTGTATATACGCATTTAGCAATCGATATCGTAATGCTTCAAATCATTAGTTTAACATATTTAAGTTAATTAACCTTCTTTAACGTATTGAAGTTGATATAAAGCCATGGCGGCATAACGACAGTACATTTGGAAGAATTCCGTGATCTTATGTTTAGGTATAAATTCGATCTTCTTTTACATACACATTTAGCTATCGATATCGAAAATCTTCAAATCATTAGTTTAACATATTTAAGTTAGTTAACCTTCTTTAACGTAATGAAGGTGATATAAAGCCATGGCGGCATAACGACAGTGCATTTGGAAGAATTCCGTAATATTATATTTAGGTATAAAGTCGATTTTCTTGTATTTACACATTAAGCGATAAATATCGAAATGCATCAAATAGCTGGTTTAGCATATTTAAGTTAATTAACCTACTTTATCTTACTGAAGTTTACATAAAGCCATGGCGGCATAACGGCAGTGCATTTAGAAGAATTCCGTAATCTTATATTTAGGTATAAAGTCGATTTTTTGTATATACACATTTAGCTATCGATATCGAAATGCTTCAAATCATTAGTTTAACATATTTAAGTTAATTAACCTTCTTTAACGTATTGAAGTTGATATAAAGCCATGGCGGCATAACGACAGTACATTTGGAAGAATTCCGTAATCTTATATTTAGGTATAAAGTCGATTTTTTGTATATACACATTTAGCAATCGATATCGAAATGCTTCAAATCATTAGTTTAACATATTTAAGTTAGTTAACCTTCTTTAACGTAATGAAGGTGATATAAAGCCATGGCGGCATAACGACAGTGCATGTAGAAGAATTCCGTAATCTTATATTTAGGTATAAGTCGATTTTCTTGTATTTACACATTTAGCAATCGATATCGAAATGCTCAAATCATTGTTTAACATATTTAAGTTAATTAACCTTCTTTAACGTAATGAAGGTTATATAAAGCCATGGCGGCATAACGACAGTGCATTTAAAAGAATTCCGTAATCTTATATTTAGGTATAAAGTCGATTTTGTTGTATATACGCATTTAGCAATCGATATCGAAATGCTTCAAATCATTAGCTTAACATATTTAAGTTAATTAACCTTCTTTAACGTATTGAAGTTGATATAAAGCCATGGCGGCATAACGACAGTACATTTGGAAGAATTCCGAAGTCTTAAATTTAGGTATATAGTCGATTTTCTTGTATTTACACATTTAGCAATCGATATCGAAATGCTTCAAATAATTAGTTTAACATATTTAAGCTAATAAACCTTCTTTAACGAACGGAAGTTGGCTTAAAGCTATGGCGGCATAACGGCAGTGCATTTAGAAGAATTCCGTAATCTTATATTTAGGTATAAAGTCGATTTTTTTGTTTATACACATTTAGCTATCGATATCGAAATGCTTCAAATCATAAGTTTAACATATTTAAGTTAATACACCTTCTTTAACGAACGGAAGTTGGCTTAAAGCCATGGCGGCATAACGGCAGTGCATTCGGAAGAATTCCGTAATCTTATGTTTAGGCATAAAGTCGATTTTCTTGTATATACACTTTTAGCTATCGATATCGAAATGCTTCAAATCATTAGTTTAACATAGTTAAGTTAATTTACCTTCTTTAACGTAATGAAGGTGATATAAAGCCATGGCGGCATAACGACAGTGCATGTAGAAGAATTCCGTAATCTTAAATTTAGGTATATAGTCGATTTTCTTGTATTTACACATTTAGCAATCGATATCGAAAATCTTCAAATCATTAGTTTAACATATTTAAGTTAGTTAACCTTCTTTAACGTAATGAAGGTGATATAAAGCCATGGCGGCATAACGACAGTGCATTTGGAAGAATTCCGTAATCTTATATTTAGGTATAAAGTCGATTTTCTTGTATTTACACATTAAGCGATCAATATCGAAAAGCATCAAATAACTGGTTTAGCATATTTAAGTTAATTAACCTTCTTTATCTTACTGAAGTTTACATAAAGCCATAACGGCATAACGGCAGTGCATTTAGAAGAATTCCGTAATCTTATATTTAGGCATAAAGTCGATTTTCTTGTAAATACACTTTTATTAATCGATATCGAAATGCTTCAAATCATTAGTTTAACATATTTAAGTTAATTAACCTTCTTCAACGTATTGAAGTCGATATAAAGCCATGACGGCATAACGACAGTACATTTGGAAGAATTCCGTAATCTTATATTTAGGCATAAAGTCGATTTTCTTGTAAATACACTTTTATTAATCGATATCGAAATGCTTCAAATCAGTAGTTTAACACATTTAAGTTAATTAACCTTCTTCAACGTATTGAAGTCGATATAAAGCCATGACGGCATAACGACAGTACATTTGGAAGAATTCCGTAATCTTATATTTAGGCATAAAGTCGATTTTCTTGTAAATACACTTTTATTAATCGATATCGAAATGCTTCAAATCATTAGTTTAACATATTTAAGTTAATTAACCTTCTTCAACGTATTGAAGTCGATGTAAAGCCATGGCGGCATAACGACAGTACATTTGGAAGAATTCCGTAATCTTATATTTAGGTATAAATTCGATTTTGTTGTATATGCACATTAAGCAAGCGATATCGAAATGCTTCAAATCATTCGTTTAACATATTTAAGTTAGTTAACCTTCTTTAACGTAATGAAGGTTATATAAAGCCATGGCGGCATAACGGCAGTGCATTTAGAAGAATTCCGTAATCTTATATTTAGGCATAAAGTCGATTTTCTTGTAAATACACTTTTATTAATCGATATCGAAATGCTTCAAATCATTAGTTTAACATATTTAAGTTAATTAACCTTCTTCAACGTATTGAAGTCGATATAAAGCCATGACGGCATAACGACAGTACATTTGGAAGAATTCCGTAATCTTATATTTAGGTATAAAGTCGATTTTGTTGTATATGCACATTTAGCAAGCGATATCGAAATGCTTCAAATCATTCGTTTAACATATTTAAGTTAGTTAACCTTCTTTAACGTATTGAAGTTGATATAAAGCCATGGCGGCATAACGACAGTACATTTGGAAGAATTCCGAAGTCTTATATTAATGTATAAAGTCGATTTTCTTGTATATACACATTTAGCAATCGATATCGAAATGCTTCAAATAATTAGTTTAACATATTTAAGCTAATAAACCTTCTTTAACGAACGGAAGTTGGCTGAAAGCCATGGCGGCATAACGGCAGTGCATTTAGAAGAATTCCGAATTCCGAAGAATTATACATACTGAAGTCTATATAAAGCCTTAACGGTATAACGGCAGTGCATTTAGAAGAATTCCGTAATGTCATAATTTTATATTTAGGTAAAAAGTCGATTTTCTTGTATATACACATTTAGCTATCGATATCGAAATGCTTCATAGCATTCGTTTAACATATTTAAGTTAGTTAACCTTCTTTAACGTAATGAAGGTGATATAAAGCCATGGCGGCATAACGAAAGTGCATGCAGAAGAATTCCGTAATCTTATATTTAGGTATAAAGTCGATTTTGTTGTATATACGCATTTAGCAATCGATATCGTAATGCTTCAAATCATTAGTTTAACATATTTAAGTTAATTAACCTTCTTTAACGTATTGAAGTTGATATAAAGCCATGGCGGCATAACGACAGTACATTTGGAAGAATTCCGTGATCTTATGTTTAGGTATAAATTCGATTTTCTTTTACATACACATTTAGCTATCGATATCGAAATGCTTCAAATCATTAGTTTAACATATTTAAGTTAATTAACCTTCTTTAACGTATTGAAGTTGATATAAAGCCATGGCGGCTTAACGACAGTACATTTGGAAGAATTCCGTAATCTTATATTTAGGTATGTAGTCGATTTTCTTGTATTTACACATTTAGCAATCGATATCGAAATGCTTCAAATCATTCGTTTAACATATTTAAGTTAGTTAACCTTCTTTTACGTAATGAAGGTGATATAAAGCCATCGCGGCATAAAGACAGTGCATTTAGAAGAATTCCGTAATCTTATATTTAGGTATAAAGTCGATTTTGTTATATATACGCATTTAGCAATCGATATCGAAATGCTTCAAATCATTAGTTTAACATATTTAAGTTAATTAACCTTCTTTAACGTATTGAAGTTGATATAAAGCCATGGCGGCATAACGACAGTACATTTGGAAGAATTCCGAAGTCTTATATTAATGTATAAAGTCGATTTTCTTTTATATACACATTTAGCAATCGATATCGAAATGCTTCAAATAACTAGTTTAACATATTTAAGCTAACAAACCTTCTTTAACGAACGGAAGTTGGCTGAAAGCCATGGCGGCATAACGGCAGTGCATTTAGAAGAATTCCGAATTCCGAAGAATCATACATACTGAAGTCTATATAAAGCCTTAACGGTATAACGGCAGTGCATTTAGAAGAATTCCGTAATGTCATAATTTTATATTTAGGTAAAAAGTCGCTTTTCTTGTATATACACTTTTAGCTATCGATATCGAAATGCTTCATAGCATTCGTTTAACATATTTAAGTTAGTTAACCTTCTTTAACGAAATGAAGGTGATATAAAGCCATGGCGGCATAACGAAAGTGCATGCAGAAGAATTCCGTAATCTTATATTTAGGTATAAAGTCGATTTTGTTGTATATACGCATTTAGCAATCGATATCGTAATGCTTCAAATCATTAGTTTAACATATTTAAGTTAATTAACCTTCTTTAACGTATTGAAGTTGATATAAAGCCATGGCGGCATAACGACAGTACATTTGGAAGAATTCCGTGATCTTATGTTTAGGTATAAATTCGATCTTCTTTTACATACACATTTAGCTATCGATATCGAAAATCTTCAAATCATTAGTTTAACATATTTAAGTTAGTTAACCTTCTTTAACGTAATGAAGGTGATATAAAGCCATGGCGGCATAACGACAGTGCATTTGGAAGAATTCCGTAATATTATATTTAGGTATAAAGTCGATTTTCTTGTATTTACACATTAAGCGATAAATATCGAAATGCATCAAATAGCTGGTTTAGCATATTTAATTTAATTAACCTACTTTATCTTACTGAAGTTTACATAAAGCCATAACGGCATAACGGCAGTGCATTTAGAAGAATTTCGTAATCTTATATTTAGGCATAAAGTCGATTTTTTTGTTTATACACATTTAGCTATCGATATCGAAATGCTTCAAATCATAAGTTTAACATATTTAAGTTAATACACCTTCTTTAACGAACGGAAGTTGGCTTAAAGCCATGGCGGCATAACGGCAGTGCATTTGGAAGAATTCCGTAATCTTATATTTAGGTATAAAGTCGATTTTGTTGTATATAGACATTTATCAATCGATATCGAAATGCTTCAAATCATTAGTTTAACATATTTAAGTTAGTTAACCTTCTTTAACGTAATGAAGGTGATATAAAGCCATGGCGGCATAACGACAGTGCATGTAGAAGAATTCCGTAATCTTATATTTAGGTATGTAGTCGATTTTCTTGTATTTACACATTTAGCAATCGATATCGAAAATCTACAAATCATTCGTTTAACATATTTAATTAGTTAACCTTCTTTAACGTAATGAAGGTTATATAAAGCCATGGCGGCATAACGACAGTGCATTTAAAAGAATTCCGTAATCTTATATTTAGGTATAAAGTCGATTTTGTTGTATATACGCATTTAGCAATCGATATCGAAATGCTTCAAATCATTAGCTTAACATATTTAAGTTAATTAACCTTCTTTAACGTATTGAAGTTGATATAAAGCCATGGCGGCATAACGACAGTACATTTGGAAGAATTCCGAAGTCTTATATTTATGTATAAAGTCGATTTTCTTGTATATACACATTTAGCAATCGATATCGAAATGCTTCAAATAATTAGTTTAACATATTTAAGCTAATAAACCTTCTTTAACGAACGGAAGTTGGCTTAAAGCTATGGCGGCATAACGGCAGTGCATTTAGAAGAATTCCGTAATCTTATATTTAGGTATAAAGTCGATTTTTTTGTTTATACACATTTAGCTATCGATATCGAAATGCTTCAAATCATAAGTTTAACATATTTAAGTTAATACACCTTCTTTAACGAACGGAAGTTGGCTTAAAGCCATGGCGGCATAACGGCAGTGCATTTGGAAGAATTCCGTAATTATATATTAGGTATAAAGTCGATTTTCTTGTATTTACACATTAAGCGATCAATATCGAAAAGCATCAAATAACTGGTTTAGCATATTTAAGTTAATTAACCTTCTTTATCTTACTGAAGTTTACATAAAGCCATAACGGCATAACGGCAGTGCATTTAGAAGAATTCCGTAATCTTATATTTAGGCATAAAGTCGATTTTCTTGTAAATACACTTTTATTAATCGATATCGAAATGCTTCAAATCATTAGTTTAACATATTTAAGTTAATTAACCTTCTTCAACGTATTGAAGTCGATATAAAGCCATGACGGCATAACGACAGTACATTTGGAAGAATTCCGTAATCTTATATTTAGGCATAAAGTCGATTTTCTTGTAAATACACTTTTATTAATCGATATCGAAATGCTTCAA
>JAPZAG010003064.1:0-12566 GCA_027475135.1 Bactrocera correcta | reverse complement strand
CGTCTTACTTCTCTTGCTCGTCTTTCTCGTCTTGATGGTACTCTTCTTCTTCTTCTCTATGCTGCCATATCGTTTCATTCCCACACTAATGATATGAAGCATTTCGATATCGCTTGCTAAATGTGTATATAAAAGAAAATCGAATTTATACCTAAATATAAGATAACGGAATTATTCTAAACGCACTGCCGTTATGCCGTTAAGGCTTTATGTAGACTTCAGTTAGATAGAGGGGAATAATTAACTTAAATATGTTAAACTTATGATTTGAAGCATTTCGATATCGATTGCTAAATATGTAAATACAAGAAAATCGAATTCATACCTAAATATAAGATTACGGAATTGTTCCAAATGTACTGTCGTTATGCCGCCATGGCTTTGTATCACCTTCAATACGTTAAAGAAGGTTTATTAACTTAAATATGTTAAACTAATGATTTGAAGCATTTCGATATCGATTGTTTAATGAGTATATACAAGAAAATCGAATTCATACCTAAATATAAGATTACGTAGTTCTTCTAAATGCACTACCGTTATCCCGTTAAGGCTTTTGCAGGCTTCAGTAAGAAAAAGAGGCTTAAGTAACTTAAATATGTTAAACTAATGATTTGAAGCATTTCGATATCGATTGCTAAATGTGTATATACAAGAAAATCGACTTTATACCTAAATATAAGATTACGGAATTGTTCCAAATGTACTGTCGTTATGCCGCCATGGCTTTGTATCACCTTCAATACGTTAAAGAAGGTTTATTAACTTAAATATGTTAAACTAATGATTTGAAGCATTTCGATATCGATTGCTAAATGAGTATATGCAAGAAAATCGAATTCATACCTAAATATAAGATTACGTAGTTCTTCTAAATGCACTGCCGTTATGCCGTTAAGGCTTTTGCAGGCTTCAGTAAGAAAAAGAGGGTTAAGTAACTTAAATATGTTAAACTAATGATTTGAAGCATTTCGATATCGATTGCTAAATGTGTATGTACAACAAAATCGACTTTATACCTAAATATAAGATAACGGAATTCATATAAATATACTGCCGTTATGCCGTTATGGCTTAATGTAATTTTCAGTAAGATAAAGAAGGTTAATTAACTTAAATATGTTAAACTTATGATTTGAAGCATTTCGATATCGATTGCTAAATATGTAAATACAAAAAAATCGACTTTGTACCTAAATATAAGATTACGGAATTCTTCCAAACGCACTGCCGTTATGCCGTTATGGCTTCATATTAACTTCAGTTCGTTAAAGAAGGTTTATTAACTTAAATATGTTAAACCAGTTATTTGAAGCATTTCGATATCGATTGCTTAATGCATATATACAAGAAAATCGACTTTATACCTAATTATAAGGCTACGGAATTCTTCCAAATGTACTGTCGTTATGCCGCCATGGCTCTTTATCAACTTCAATACGTTAAAGAAGGTTAATTAACTTAAATATGTTATACTAATGATTTGAAGCATTTCGATATCGCTTGCTAAAGGTGTATATACAAGAAAATCGAATTTATACCTAAATATAAAATTATAACATTACGGAATTCTTCTAAATGCACTACCGTTATACCGCTAAGGCTTTTGCAGACTTCAGTAAGAAAAAGAGGGTTGGGTAACTTAAATATGTTAAACTAATGATTTGAAGCATTTCGATATCGATTGCTAAATGTGTATGTACAACAAAATCGACTTTATACCTAAATATAAGATAACGGAATTCATATAAATATACTGCCGTTATGCCGTTATGGCTTTATGTAATCTTCAGTAAGATAAAGAAGGTTAATTAACTTAAATATGCTAAACCAGTTATTTGAATCATTTCGATATCGATTGCAAGATGTGTATTTATAAGAAAATCGACTTTATGCCTAAATATAAGACTACGGAATTCTTCCAAACGCACTGCCGTTATGCCGTTATGGCTTTATATTAACTTCAGTTCGTTAAAGAAGGTTTATTAACTTAAATATGTTAAACCAGTTATTTGAAGCATTTCGATATCGATTGCTTAATGCATATATACAAGAAAATCGACTTTATACCTAAATATAAGACTACGGAATTCTTCCAAATGTACTGTCGTTATGCCGCCATGGCTCTTTATCAACTTCAATACGTTAAAGAAGGTTAATTAACTTAAATATGTTAAACTAAAGATTTGAAGCATTTTGATATCGCTTGCTAAATGTGTATATACAAGAAAATCGAATTTATACCTAAATATAAAATTATAACATTACGGAATTCTTCTAAATGCACTGCCGTAAGGCTTTATGTAGACTTCAGTAAGCTAAAAAATGTTTATTAACTTAATATGTTAAACTAATGATTTGAAGCATTTCGATATCGATAGCTAAATATGTATGGTGGAGATATTAGCCACCACGCTAAATTTATTGGATAAATTAGAATAAACGTGTAGCCCTGTTGGCGTCTGTACAAAGAGTGACCGTTTCTTAAACTGTAACTTAAGAATTAAGGAATGCAGTTGAAACTGTGAATTACATTACTGTGAATTTCCACGAATATACGGAAAATGAAATAGTAGAATAACTGACAGAGAATGAGATGATAGAATAACTGACAGAGAATGAGATAATAGAATGGCTGACAAACAGTGCTGCCAGATGTGATACATCCCGTCTGTGTGTGTGCCCACAGTACTCCCCTCCGAATAAAGTCCCGCTGGACTTTTAAAGGTTGAGTTCCTTTACTAGATGAACTAGCAACTAGGTGCTTGGTGCGCGTCTGTTAACTCAATGTATGCTGGCTTCAGCATGTCGATTGACACTGTTTTGTCTGCCCCATTGATCCTGATGATGTAGTTTTTGTCGTTTACACGCTGGATGACTTCATGGGGGCCAGTGTATGGTTGTTCCAGAGGCTTCTTGATGGAGTCTACTCTCTTGAAGACGTGAGTGCACGTGTCAAGGTTTTTGAGTAGGAACAGCTTGTGTTTGGTGTGATGAGCTGTTGGTGTTGGCTTGATTGCTTGGATGATTTGCCTGTACTTCCCCACGAATGTCTGTGGATCACCTGGTGTGCCTGCTGTGGCAAAGAAGTCACCGGGTATACGCAGTGTGGTCCCGAAAAGCATTTCAGCAGGAGATGCTCTCAGATCTGGCTTGTATGCGGTTCGGAGTCCTAGTAGAACTGACGGTAGCATGTCCGGCCAAGGTGCCTCATTATTGCACATGAGAGCCGCCTTGAGTGTGCGGTGCCATCGTTCCACCAGACCATTCAATTGAGGATGATACGGTGTCGTTCTGATGCGATGAATGCCCAGCATTCGTGAGAGTGAGGTGAAAAGTGCTGATTCGAATTGTAGACCTTGATCAGTGGTGATTGTCAATGGTGAACCAAATTGACAAATCCATTGAGTGTAAAAGGCGTGTGCAACTGTCGCGGCTGTCATGTTGTTGAGTGGTATGGCGTGTGGCCATCTGCTGAAGCGGTCGATGATCGTCAGACAGTAGCGAAGGTCCTTGACTCTGGGCAGCTCTATGAGATCCAGGTGGACGTGCTCGAAGCGATTGTCTGGTACGTCAATGTGGTTTGGTGTGGTGCGATTGTGACGATGGACCTTGGAACGTTGACATGGTATGCAGTGTCTGGACCAGAGGAGTGCGTCTTTTCTAATACTTGGCCAGACGAATCTTCCGGTGAGTTCCTTGACTGTGGCCCTGCCACTAGGATGAGAAAGACCATGGATGATGTCAAAGGCTTGGCGTCTGAGTGGCTGTGGAAGATAAGGTCGCACAGTATTATTGGTCACATCGCATAGTATATCGTGACCTTCGATGTTCATCAGGTGCAGCTTGAGAGATGTGCTGGATTGGACATCATTAAGCTGGTCGTCTTGGAGTTGTGCCAGTGCAATGGTCTCAGCATCAAGTTTGGTTGGCATGGTTATGGTATTAATCCTCGAAAGCGCATCAGCTACGACGTTTTCTGTGCCCTTGGTATGGAAAATCTGAGTTGAGAACTGTGAGATGTAGTCCAATTGACGTAGTTGGCGAGGTGATGCCTTGTCAGCACGTTGAGAAAATGCGTAGATGATTGGCTTGTGGTCGGTGAAGATGCTGAAGTCTCTTCCCTCGAGAATGTGCTTGAAAAATTTGATGGCAGCAAAGATGGCTAGAAGTTCACGGTCGTACGTAGAGTATCTGGTCTCTGCTGGACTGAGCTTGCGGGAGAAAAAGGCCAGTGGTTGCCATGAGTCCTGGTGTCGCTGTTCAAGAACGGCCCCAATGGCTGTATCCGAGGCGTCGGATCTCAATGAGAGGATGGCGTTTGGTGCGAGGAAAGCCAGGCGCGTGGCTTGGATGACACTCTTCTTGCAGTCTTGCCAGGCTTGATCTGCAGAAGGTGTCCACTGGATTTTAGTGTTGTCCCTCTTCTTGGCATGTTTGAGAAAGTCCGTCAGTGGTGATTGTGTTTGGGCCGCTTGAGGAATCGCTCGCCGGTAGTAGTTGACGATCCCCAGGAAACGACGTAGATCGCTGACGGTTTCTGGCTTGGTGTAATCGGCGATTGCTTGCGTGCGTTCGGCGGGAGGAGTGTAGCCGTCTTTGTTGATGGTGTACCCCAGGTAGATGACTTCAGACTTGCCAAACTGGCACTTCTTTGGATTGATGGTGAGATGATGTGCGCGCAGGACTTCAAAGATGGTGGTGAGATGTTGTAGGTGCTGTTCGTGTGACTGAGAATAGACAATTAGATCGTCTATGAAGCAGCCCACGAAGTCCAAATCTCTGAGGATGTTGTCCATATGCCTTTGGAAAGTCTGCGTGGCGTTGCGTAGTCCGGGTGGCATACCCAGAAATTCGAAAAGTCCAAAAGGAGTGGTTACAGCTGTTTTGGCAATGTCTGACTTGGCCATGGGTATTTGATGGTAAGCCCTGACTAAGTCGATGGTGGAGAAAACGGTGGATCCGTGGAGACGCTGGAGAATGTCATCCCCATGAGGGACTGGATATCGATCTGGAACTGTGTTGGCGTTTAATTTTCGATAGTCACCTGTGGTGCGCCATCCACCAGTTTTCTTTGGCACCATGTGGATAGGGCTGGCCCATGGGCTGCTCGATGGACGGATCACGCCATGATGTAGCAGGAGGTCAAAGTCATCTTTGGCTATTTGAAGCTTCTCGCCGGTGAGACGTCGTGGGCGCTCAAATACTGGTGGCCCAGTTGTCTCAATGTGATGAGCGACTTGACTGTCAGTGGCTGTGACAGGATTGGTGCTGGGATGAGTTATGTCGATGAATTGGTTGAGTAATTGCAGGTATTGAGCGTCATGTGCACCAGGACAGATTGAGCGGTCGATTGTTGAAATGCTGTGTACCGTGGCCTCAGATAGTGTGCCCTGAGTTGTGCATGACGAGGTTGTGTCGATGAGACATCGTCCTTTGAGATCTAGTAGCAATGCAAAGTGGACCAGGAAGTCTGCACCGAGAATGGCTGACTTAACATCTGCAATTATAAAAGACCAATTAAATGTACGGCGAAGGTTGAGATCAAGGGTGATGATTTTTCGACCGTAGGTTCGGATAACGGTCCCGTTGGCTGCGAAGAGAGTCAGATCATCTTCGTTGAGCGTGTGAGTGATGGCGGACTTGGGCATGAGAGAGATCACTGATCCAGAATCGACAAGAAATCGCATGTTTGTTGTGCGATCATGAACGTGAAGGCGATGCTCTCTGGTTGGTGGTATGCTAGCCTCTATGCTGTCGCCGGCCGCCTGAATGGTCGACAGCGAGGTTAGTTTTCCGTCGATGGGTTGAAGGTGCAAGGACGCTCGCACTTTTTGGCTCTGGACCCATAGAGACGGTGATAGTAGCAAAACTTCTTCCTGTCTGAGGCTGGCTCTTCCTTCGATGATGACTGCTGGAGACGGCCAGATGCTGCTTGGGGCCGGTCTCGAGTAATCCCTTGTTCCTTGATACAGGTCACCAGGTCGGCTATGGCAAGTTTAAGGCCGGACACGTCCTTTGCCATGCTGGTGAGCAGTGAATTCTCGAACTTGTCGCCCCTGTGTGCTGCCTGGGCAGGCTGGTGATGTGTAGCCATGACGGAATGGCCAGCTTGGTTTTCCATTAGCTCGTCTGCAACTTCAGCAAGCTCATCTACAGGGGCATCTCGCAGTAGTTTGAGACACCGGCTGGTAGATGGTGGTAACAATGCCAACCACTTTATACGCAGTAAGTCCTCTGAGGCCCTGTCGCCCATGAGAATTCTGAGCTGGCGCAGGAGCTGGCTAGGTTTTTTGTCATCGAGTTGAACCTCTGTGAGCGCTCGGTGAAGCTGGCGGTCGCTGGATTCTGAAAACCGCTTCAATATCTCGTCCTTCAGTTTCGCGTACTTGTCGGTCTCTGGTGGATTCTGCAGGAAATCCGCTAGCTGCAACATTGAATCAGTGTCCAAGGCACTGACGATGTGATTGTAGCGTGATGCGTCATTTGTGATACGGGCCACCTGTAGCGCTGCTTCGACCTGGACAAACCACAAACGAGGCTGGATGGACCAGAACTGCGGAAGCTTGCAGCTGGACACAGCTACGACTGATGCGGTGTTCTGAGTTTCCTCGGTGACGTGGCCGATGGCCAGAGCTGGGTCATTTGTGGTCATGTTCGAAGAAAGTGGTGTTAGGACGCTTGGAATATTGGTGCACGTGCTTGGCGAGTTACAGCTCACTGTTTTGTTTGGCGTATGCTCTAATGGCATGTCAGTGAATCGATTGAAAGCACGTGGTCACTGGTTTGCACAAATTTTTAAAACTGATGAACGTGAAATTACGACGAGCGTGAGTTGCAATTACTACTAACGTTTGCACTCATTTGTACTTAAACGCGAGAAGAGATAAAGTTTAATCAAATTTGATCACGTCGGGGTCACCAATTATGGTGGAGATATTAGCCACCACGCTAAATTTATTGGATAAATTAGAATAAACGTGTAGCCCTGTTGGCGTCTGTACAAAGAGTGACCGTTTCTTAAACTGTAACTTAAGAATTAAGGAATGCAGTTGAAACTGTGAATTACATTACTGTGAATTTCCACGAATATACGGAAAATGAAATAGTAGAATAACTGACAGAGAATGAGATGATAGAATAACTGACAGAGAATGAGATAATAGAATGGCTGACAAACAGTGCTGCCAGATGTGATACATCCCGTCTGTGTGTGTGCCCACATATGTATATACAAGAAAATCTAATTTATACCTAAATATAAGATTATGGAATTCTTCTGCGTGCACTGCAGTTATGAAAGTTAAAGAAGGTTTATTAACTTAAATATGTTAAACTAATGAGCTGAAGCATTTCGATATCGATTGCTAAATGTGTATATACAAGAAAATCGATTTTATACCTAAATAAAAGATTACGGAAATTACCCAAATATACTGCCGTTATGCCGTTATGGCTTCTGTAAAGAAGGTTAATTATTTAAATATGATAAGCTAATGGTTTGAAACATTTCGATATTGATTGCTAAATATGTAAATACAAGCAAATCGACTTTATACCTAAATATAAAATTATAACATTATGGAATTCTTCTAAATGCACTGCCGTTATGCCATAAGGGCCTTATGTAGATTTTAGTGCGCTAAAGAAGGTTTATTAACTTTAATATGTTAAACTAATGATTTGAAGCATTTCGATATCGATTACTAAATGTGTATATACAAGAAAATCGAATTTATACCTAAATATAAGATAACAGAATTCTTCTAAATGCACTGCCGTTATGCCGTTAAGGCTTTATGTAGACTTCAGTGACTTAAAGAAGGTTTATTAACTTAAATATGTTAAACTAATGATTTGAAGCATTTCGATATCGATTGCTAAATGTGTATATACAAGAAAATCGACTTTATACCTAAATATAAGATTACGGAATTCTTCCAAATGTACTGTCGTTATGACGCCATGGCTTTATGTCAACTTCAATTCGTTAAAGAAGGTTAATTAACTTAAAAAAGTCAAACTAATATTTTGAAGCATTTTGATATCGCTTGCTAAATGAGTATATACAAGAAAGTCGAATTTATACCTAAATATAAGATAACGGAATTCTTCTAAATGCAGTGCTGTTATACCGTTATGGCTTTATGTAGACTTCAGTGCGTTAAAGAAGGTTTATTAACTTAAATATGTTAAACTAATGATTTGAAGCATTTCGATATCGCTTGCCAAATATGTATATACAAGAAAATCGAATTTATACCTAAATATAAGATAACGGAATTCTTCTAGATGCACTGCCGTTATGCCGTTAACGCTTTATGTAGACTTCAGTGCGTTAAAGAAGGTTTATTAACTTAAATATGTTAAACTATATTTCAATATCGATTGCTTAATGTGTATATACAAGAAAATTGACTTTATACCTAAATATAAGATTACGGAATTCTTCCAATCCTACTGTCATTATGCCGCCATGGCTTTGTATCAACTTCAATACGTTAAAGAAGGTTAATTATTTTAAATATGTTAAACTAATGGTTTGAAGCATTTCGATTTCGATTGCTAAATGTGCAAATACAAGAAAATCGACTTTATACCTAAATATAAAATTATAACATTACGGAATTCTTCTAAATGCACTGCCATTATACCGTTAAGGCTTTATGTAGACTTCAGTAAGCTAAAAAATGTTTATTAACTTAATATATTAAACTAATGATTAGAAGCATTTCGATATCGATAGCAAAATGAGTATATACAAGAAAATCAATTTTATACCTATATATAAGATTACGGAATTCTTTTCATGCACTGCCGCTATGCCGCCATGGCTATATGCCAACTTCAGATCGTTAGAGAAGGTTTATTAACTTAAATATGTTAAACTAATGATTTGAAGCATCTCGATATCGATTGCTAAATGTATATATACAACACAATCGCCTTTATACCTAAATATAAGATTACGGAATTCTTCTAAATGCACTGCCGTTATACCGTTATGGCTTTATGTAAACTTCAGTAAGATAAAGAAGGTTAATAACCTTAAATATGTTAAACTATCGATTTGAAGCATTTCGTTATCGATTGCTTAATGTGTATATTCAAGAAAATCGAATTTATACCTAAATATAAGATTACGAATTTCTTCTAAATGCACTGCCGTTATGCCGCCATGGCTTTATATCAACTTCAATAAGTTAAAGAAGTTTAACTAACTTAAATATGTTAAACTAATGATTTAAAACATTTCGATATCGCTTGCTAAATGTGTATATACAAGAAAATCGAATTTATACCTAAATATAAGATAACGGAATTCTTCTAAATGCACTGCCGATATGCCGCCATGGCTTTAAGCCAACTTCAGATCGTTGAAGAAGGTTTATTAACTTAAATATGTTAAACTAATGAGTTGAAGCATTTCGATATCAATTGCTAAATGTGTATATACAAGAAAATCAACTTTATACCTAAATATAAGATAAAGGAATTCTTCTAAATGCACTGCCGATATGCCGCCATGGCTTTAAGCCAACTTCAGTGCGTTAAAGAAGCTTTATTAACTTAAATAAGTTAAGCTAATGATTTGAAGCATTTCGATATCAATTGCTAAATGTGTGTATACAAGAAAATCGACTTTATACCAAAATATAAGATAAAGGAATTCTTCTAAATGCACTGCCGATATGCCGCCATGGCTTTAAGCCAACTTCAGATCGTTGAAGAAGGTTTATTAACTTAAATATGTTAAAATAATGATTTGAAGTATTTCGATATCGAGTGCTAAATGTGTATATACAAGAAAATCGAATTCATACCTAAATATAAGATTACGTAATTCTTCTACATGCACTGCCGATATGCCGCCATGGCTTTAAGCCAACTTCAGATCGTTGAAGAAGGTTTATTAACTTAAATATGTTAAAATAATGATTTGAAGTATTTCGATATCGAGTGCTAAATGGGTATATACAAGAAAATCGACTTTATACCTAATTATAAGGTTATGTAATTCTTCTAAATGCACTGCCGTTATGCCGTTAAGGCTTTATGTAGACTTCAGTAAGATAAAGAGGGTTAATTAGCTTAAATATGTTAAACTTATGATTTGAAGCATTTCGATTTCGATTGATAAATGTGTATATACAAGAAAATCGATTTTATACCTAGATATAAGATTACGGAATTCTTCTAAATGCAATGCCGTTATGCCCGCCATGGCTTAATGACAACTTCAGTGCGTTGAAGAAGGGTTGTTAACTTAAATATGTTAAACTAATGATTTGAAGCTTCTCGATATCGATTGCTAAATGTGTATATACAAGAAAATCGACTTTATACCTAAATATAAGATAACGGAATTCTTCCAAATGCACTGCCGTTATGCCGCCATGGCTTTATGACAACTTCAGTTCGTTGAAGAAGGTTTATTAACTTAAATATGTTAAACTAATGAATTGAAGCATCGCGATATCGATTGCTAAATGTGTAGATACAACAAAATCGACTTTATACCTATATATAAAATTATAACATTACGGATTTCTTCTAAATGCACTGCCGTTATACCGTTAAGGCTTTATGTAGACCTCATTAAGCTAAAAAATGTTTATTAACTTAATATGTTAAACTAATGACTTGAAGCATTTCGATATCGATAGCTAAATGTGTATATACAAGAAAATCGACCTTATACCTGAATATAAGACTACGGAATTCTTCTACATGCACTTCCGTTATGCCGCCATGGCTTTATATCAACTTCAATATGTTAAAGAAGGTTAAATAACTTAAATATGTTAAACTAATGATTTGAAACATTTCGATATCGCTTGCTAAATGTGCATATACAAGAAAATCGAATTTATACCTAAATATAAGATAACGGAATTCTTCTAAACGCACTGCCGTTATGCCGTTAAGGCTTTATGTAGACTTCAGTAAGATAGAGGGGAATAATTAACTTAAATATGTTAAACTTATGATTTGAAGCATTTCGATATCGATTGCTAAATATGTAAATACAAAAAAATCGACTTTGTACCTAAATATAAGATTACGGAATTCTTTTAAATGCACTGCAGTTATACCGTTAAGGCTTTATGTAGAATTCAGTGCGTTAAAGAAGGTTTATTATAAATAACTTGAAAATGTAAAACTAATGATTTGAAGCATTTCGATATCGATTGCTAAATGAGTATATACAAGAAAATCGACTTTATACCTAAATATAAGATTATAAAATTCTTCAAAATGCACTGCCGTTATGCCGTTAAGGCTTTTGTAGACTTCAGTATGAAAAAGAGGGTTAATTAACTTAAATATGTTAAACTAATGATTTGGAGCATTTCGATATCGATTGCTAAACGTGTATGTACAAAAAAATCGACTTTATACCTAAATATAAGATAACGGAATTCATATAAATATACTGCCGTTATGCCGTTATGGCTTCATGTAAACTTCAGTAAGATAGAGAAAGTTAATTAACTCAAATATGTTAAACCAGTTATCTGAAGCATTTCGATATCGATTGCGAAATGTATACATACCTACATAAATACAAGATTACGGAATTCTTCCACATGTACTGTCGTTATGCCGCCATGGATTTTTATCACCTTCAATACGTTAAAGAAGGTTAATTATTTTAAATATGTTAAACTAGTGGTTTGAAGCATTTCGATATCGATTGCTAAATGTGTATATACAAGAAAATCGACTTTATACCTAAATATAAAATTATAACATTACGGAATTCTTCTAAATGCACTGCCATTTACCGTTAAGGCTTTATGTAGACTTCAGTAAGCTAAAAAATGTTTATTAACTTAATATATTAGACTAATGATTTGAAGCATTTCGATATCGATAGCAAAATGAGTATATACAAGAAAATCAATTTCATACCTATATATAAGATTATGGAATTCTTTTCATACACTGCCGCTATGCCGCCATGGCTATATGCCAACTTCAGATCGTTAAAGAAGCTTTATTAACTTAAATATGTTAAAATAATGATTTGAGGTATTTCGATATCGAGTGCTAAATGAGTATATACAAGAAAATCGACTTTATACCTTATTATAAGGTTACGTAATTCTTCTAAATGCACTGCCGTTATGCCGTTTAGGCTTTATGTAGACTTCAGTAAGATAAAGAGGGTTAATTAACTTAAATATGTTAAACTAATGATTTGAAGCATTTCGATATCGATTGATAGATGTGTATATACAAGAAAATCGATTTTATACCTAGATATGAGATTACGGAATTCTTCTACATGCACTGCCGTTATGCCGCCACGGCTTTATGTCACCTTCGGTAGGTTAAAAAAGGTAATGTAACTTAAATATGTTATATTTAGGTATGAATTCGATTTTCTTGTATATACATATTTGGCAAGCGATATCGAAATGCTTCAAATCATTAGTTTAACATATTTAAGTTAATTAACCTTCTTTAACGTATTGAAGTTGATATAAAGCCATAACGGCAGTGCATTTGGAAGAATTCCGTAATCTTATATTTAGGTATGTAGTCGAGTTTCTTGATTT
>JAPZAG010003063.1:0-12574 GCA_027475135.1 Bactrocera correcta | reverse complement strand
GCACGACGCCAGATCAGGTGAATACGGTGATTGCGGAACGATATGGGCTGAGTTTTTGGCGAAATGATCACGAATTACAAGGGCAGTATGGGATGGTGCATTATCGTGGTGTAAAAACCAAGAATTGTCTTTCCACAATTCCGGCCTTTTTAGGCGGATAGCTTTACGCAAACGACACATAACGTTCAAATAATAATCCTTGTTGACTGTTTGACCGATTGGAAGGAATTCATAATGCACAACACCACGATAATCGAAGGAACCAGTCAACATGACCTTGATTTTTGAGCGACTTTGGCGCGTTTTTTTTTGGTCTCGGCTCTATTTTGGCACGATCTTCGCTCGATTGATCGGTTGTTTCGGGGTCGTGAGCATAGATCCAAGTCTCATCGCCAGTTATAATGCATTTCATGACACCCTGGTAGTCGGAAAGCATCGTTTCACACACTTTAACGCGAACTTTTTTCCAAAAAATTCAATGTTTTTTGGTATCAGTCGAGATATGACGCGCTTGAGGCCCAAAACATCCTTCAAAATAGTATTGGCTGAGCCTTTCGATACGCCAACTTCATCAGTAAGGTCTCTAATGGTTAATCGACAGTTTTTCAACACCAAATCTTTGATTCGTTGAACGTGAGTTTCGTCGGTTGAGGTTGATGGTCGCCCTAGACGCTTTTCGTCTTCGACGCATTCACGGCCGGCTTGGAACTCACTATACCACTTGTAAACATTTTTTAGACATAGCCTCATCACCAAAGGCTTTATGCACCATCCTTAACGTATCCGCAGCAGAAAATTGATTCGGTAAATAAAATTTAATGCAAATTCTTTGCTCAACAAATTTCGACATCGCAAAAAACGAAAAACTCACTTTTAGCAGCTCACAAAACGAATACTAATGTATATTTTGACATGAAATTTGACATAAATCTAGCTGACAGCATTACCAACCTAAAAAAAAACAATTCTCCAAATCCTTCGACGCGCGCAGTTTAAATTCAAATGTCACCTTTTTTTTTTTTTTTATTGAGTTATAAAATTCATAAGAAATAAAAAATTTTCCCAAAAATAATCAAACTTTAACTGTTAATATCTTTTAAATGGTTGCGTTTACGAAAAAATCGCGGAGACTTTTTTTGTAGAGCATTCATTCAAAAAGCAGTAGGAAGCAAGATATATATGTTTCTATCTGGTAATAAGAAAAAATAGAAAAATGTATGCAGGAGGACCTTTCCGTTACAGTTAAGAACTCGTGCTTGGAGAGGCTTTCTTAAAGGTGTCTAAGAACCTATTTTTCCGAGTACCAAACGAAAAAAAAAATTTTTTTTGAATCGCCCTAATGTACATATCTCCTAAACAACTAGAGGTACAACAAATAGCGCCTAACGCAAATATTATAAGAACTCCCACCGATTTAGCCATGACCGATTATCTGTCGAATTTTTTAAAGAAGTTTGGCATACACTATTGCTAGTTCTTGCTATATACACATGTGAAGCGGTTCAGCAGAAGTTAATGTTTTTTCATATTTTTTGTTTTGAAATTCAGTTCATGATGCTCGGTTCTTATAGGAAAAACGATAGCAACCCAAAAGCTAGCTAATTTGATCTAGTCGTCTTACAATGTATAGAATTGAATCATTATTAGAAAAATGTGATTTTTAATCATAAAAAGAATTCAAAACAGCTTATTTTTAAGTCAAGGGTGAAAACATTTATGACACCGTGTTATTTTGTGCTAATTTATGTATGTATGTATCTACTATATACAGGGTAGGCCATTTAAAGTTGACCCATTTGTTTCTAAAAAAAAAGAACAAAAGAAAACAATGTTTTTTGTTCATTTCAAAAATAATTTATTTTGGTCCAAGGGAATTTGTTTCAGCTAATACTTAAAAATTAGATCGCGTAAATGGGCACCTTTAGCTTTGACAGCTAAATGCACTCTTTTTTCGACATTTTCCATGACTTTGGCCAATATTTCGTATGATATGGCGGCTGTTTCACGTCGAATGTTGGCTTTCAGTTGAGCTAAGGTCTTTGGCTTATTAGCGTATACCTTGGATTTCAAATAACCCCACAAATAAAAGTCTGTTGGCGTCAAATCTGGTGATCTCGGTGGCCAGTCAACATCACCATTTTTCGATATTAATCGCCCGGGGAAAAATGGTCGCAATAAATTTATTGTTGGTCGAGCTGTATGGCATGTAGCCCCGTCCTGTTGAAACCAGAAGTTATCCATGTCATTTTCGCGAATAATGGGTATCACAAAATCCGTTATCATGGCTCGATAACGCTCACCATTGACTGTTGTCGTGGCTCCATCATCGTCTTCGAAAAAATACGGTCCGATGATCATATTCGCGCAAACACCGCAGCAAACTGTTACTTTTTGGTCGTAAAGAGGCTGTTCTTCAATTAATTGAGGATTTTCGGTGGCATAAAATCGGCAATTTTGCTTGTTTACGCCTCCATTCAACGAGAAATGTGCCTCGTCTGACATGATGAGTTTTCGCCAAAAGTCAAGTTCGTTTTCAGCCATTTCGATGGCCCATTTGCCAAAATTAAGGCGTCGCGGATAATCAGCTGGGTTAAGTTTTTGTGCCATTTGAATTTTATATGGAAACATCTTCAAATCTTTATGAATTATGCGTCGGAGAGTGGAGCGAGAGATGTCTAATTCCTGAGAGCGGCGATAACTCGATGTCGATGGAGTCTCCTCAATACTGGCTCGTACAGCTTCGATATTTTCATCAGAACGTCTTGTGCGTTGTCTGGATGCATGACTGGCATTACTGAGATTACCGGTGTTCACAAATTTTGCGTATAAAGACTTAATTGTGTTCTTAACTGGAGCACTTTTCACTTTATTTTTTTTTGCGAAACGCACGTTGAGTTAACACAATTGAAAAGTTATTTTGAATATAAAGCTGAACAATTTCAGCGCGCTCTTTTGGAGTGTACTGTTCCATGGTATAAATTGTCTTCGAATGACGCTTCTAACGCGGTATGACATTAGCCGATTAGTCAGCGCTGTTAAAAGTTACAGCGTTGCCAGATAGGTCAACTTTAAATGGTCTACCCTGTATATTTGAATTATGTTCGAATATTGTAGTATTCCGAAATGATATTATATCTGACGAATATGGAGACTGAGACATCGTTACAGTATTGCTTTTGGCCAAGAGCTCACGAGCAAAGTCATTGATACATTTCTTTCAACAAGCCAAAATCGCCAAGCTCATAAAAACACATCTTACCTTTTTGGCTGCTACAGTCAGCAATGCGTACCAAATTTCATTAAGGCACCTCGTCAAATAAAAAAGTTGTCCATTCATGGACAGGATTTTGATTGATCAGTTTGTAAAGCGGTTCGGTCAAAAACGTGGAGAGAAGAGGATGGATGCAAAATTCAAATATCTTAAAAAGGAGGGCTTAGTTCGCGTATATACAGACAGACGGACGGGCAGATTGACAGACAGACGGAAATCGCTAAATCGATTCAGGTCATCTTTCCTTCTTAGTGTTACAAACTTCATAGTGAATTTAATATAGCCTGTTCAGGATATAAAAATATCGGTGAATGAAGAAATATCGGCCTGAAACTAAAGCAAACACAACTCGAAATTATTTGTTACATTATTTCTAGGTAGTATGACACGACTTTTGTCATTCTCATTTCTAAATTAAATAAATTTGAGCTCAAATATTTTGCGCAAGCAATTATAAAAGCACTTGTTTCAACAGCGCGCCACGAGGCGAAGTTAGAAAGAGAAGCAAGAAATAAAAAAAAATATGTGTAAATAATTATTTTTTTTTTAATCCATTTCTCACCTTCCTACTATTCTGTATCGTATTACCAGACTTTAACGTGCCTAGGATAGTACACTCGTACATAGAGCGGGAAATTCAGAGGTTGTGACAACTGTTTGAAAGCTCTTATTACCGCATGCCTTCGCTTCAAAAAGTGTTCATAACGTTACTATTACCTATTTTAAATAATAATCGTGGTTATAATTTTCCCTCTTTTTTACAGACATGAGAACGCTGGTTGCTAAACATTCCACGAATTTATTGTTGAAGTGTAATTAACCGCCATCGAAACAGCATCAAACGCAAAGACCGTTGCTGCGCTGTCAAAAATGAGGGGTAAGTTATTTCTTGAGGATTTTTGATTCACTTGGTCACTAAATATTTGACCTTGATGGCCAAAGAAGCGTTTTATAATTGATTTTTTCTCCCATTCAATCAAATATGTAGTTCGCAAAATACCCCTACCGTTGCCCAACACGGGGCTGATGCATCGAAAAAGGAACACTTATTACATACGCGTAATTATCGGTGTAGCGCTTATCGTATTCGTACTAATGCAGTTGCATGTCTTTAATTACAGTAAGTACTTAGTTTATGGATAAATGATTTCTTTTTTATAACAAACATGAGTTTTTATGCCTTTCATGGAATAAATTCAAGACGTTCGTGGTTGCAAGAAGTGTGTCTAATTCAAGTTTTCAGCAGAAATCTTATTTTTTTTTTATTTTTATTTAATAATTTAATTATGTTAGTTTATATATTTATGCATATAAATGAAAAGGTGTTCACATAACCCAACAATATTTCTTAAAATTCCGGTTAATATGTACATAAATTTCAAATTTTCAAATGATCCCAAATTGACTTTACATACAAAGTTTCTCAAAACAACTGTATTAGCGACAAGGTAGTCAGTTATTGTCAGCTATACGTATGTTTATCGTGAAGCTATAATGAAAGGGTAACTTTTCCGAGGGAACAGGAACCTCTTTTACATTTATCAACAACACCGTGGGGTTACTCGGCACGGCTACACAATCTGAATTAGTAAAAAGTGGTGGCTTTATAAGATTACAGGCGAAAAGGGTTTATTACGTAATACCACATTCAGACCGAAAATTAAAAGGGATTAGATTACATTTAATTACATTCACTAATCAGCCCGTTCTCACTGCTGTTAGAAAGATCAAAAAACAGCTGTTATTGTCATTCAAGAATTCACATCGCTTGACATTTATCAAAAGAAAATGTTGTCATATAGTATTTTGAAATAAAAGCCGTCTTTTTTTTAATATTTTCCATATAATAGAAATAATGGATGCATTTTTTCATTCGTTAAGTCGATTTTCCGGTGAAATTAGATTCATTGCTTTAAAAAAAATTAGTTTGTTTACATTTTTTTCCCTTTGTAGTGTCTAAATCAGCTGTGATAATGTAACAGATTTCCAATGCTGACAAGTAGATGACGCTAAATCAGAGTTGCACAGAGAGATTTAGCGTGGATCTGTTTCAAATCATTTCAATGAAGTGATTTGGAAGTGTCATTTTTGTAGGGCGAAATCTTGATTAATTTGTAAAATTAGTGGGATAAACCACTCAACAGCCGAACAATCGTGTTATTAAGTGTCGGTCTGAACATGGCGACTAGTGTACAGTTGTTAATCTATTAGTTCTGACTGCTATTAGAGGGTTTTATATTAATTATCAGAATGATTACTTTGCAAAGTGAAAAAGGTTTTAAAGTTTGCAAAATGTTGTCGAAATTTCAGCCTGTTCGCCTCCTGTTAAACTTATAAGCTAGTACATGAATTTGTTTATTGTTTGAAATGAATTATAATAATAAAAAAGATACTAATTGCTTTCGTTTTTTTTTTCACATTTTCGCTCACCAGCGGATTCTCGTGAAATGTCGATGATTGGTGAACCAACAAATGACTCAATCGACGCGATGCTCTCCATGGTGCCCTCTGTGCTGCATAAGTTCTTAACGCCCAAATCAAGAAATCAAACAGCTGCGGCTCACAGTAAGCTAACAAAGAAACTTACTTATCGTACAAATATTTTTCTTATTCTCTATTTTTTAAAACACAGTGCAATATAATAGCACCAGTGGCGGCAGATATAACGGCTCCTACACGGATTACTATCATCCGCCAAATATTTCGGAGATAAAACAACAAATCGCGAAATACAATGAACTGCAAATAGTTTTAAATGAGGACACTTATGGTCCCCTACAAAATGATTCTGTGATAATCGTAGTACAGGTAAAAATCACTTATATAAGTAAAGCTTAAATGGTTGTGCCCAAAAAATAAGGTGACCTTTGAATTTAAACTGCGCGCGTCGAACTATTTGGAGAATTCTTTTTTTTAGGTTGGTAGTACTGTCAGTCACATTTATGTCAAATTTCATGTCAAAATATTCATAAATGTTTGAGATACGTGTCGTTTTGTGAGCTGCTAAATTTGAGTTTTTCGTTTTTTGGGATGTCGAAATTTGTTGAGCAAAGAATTTGCATTAAATTTTGTTTACGGAATCAATTTTCTGCTGCGGATACGTGTCTAAAAAAATGTTTACAAGTGGTATAGTGAGTTCCAAGCCGGCCGTGAACGTGTCGAAGACGAAGAGTGTCCAGGGCGACCATCAACCTCAACCGACGAAGCTCACGTTCAACAAATAAAAGATTTGGTGTTGAAAAACCGTCGATTAACAATTAGAGACCTTGCTGATGAAGTTTTCACATCGAAAGGCTCAGCCAATACCATTTTGAAGGATGTTTTGGGTCACAAGCGCGTCAAATCTCGACTGGTACCGAAAACATTGAATTTTTGGAAAAAAGGTGTCGCGTTGAAGTGTATGAAACGATGCTTTTCGACTACCAGGGTGTCATGAAAAGCATTATAACTGGCGATGAGATTTGGATCTATGCTTACGACCCCGAAACAACCGATCAATCGAGCGAATATCATGCCAAAAGAAAGCCGAGACCAAAAAAATCGCGCCAAAGTCGCTCAAAAATCAAGTTCATGTTGACTGTTTTCTTCCATTATCATGGTTTTGTGAATTATGAATTCCTTCCAACCGGTCAAACCGTCAACAGGGAATATTATTTGAACGTTATGCGTCGTTTGCGCAACGCTATCCGCCTAAAAAGGCCGAAATTGTGGGAAGACAATTCTTGGTTTTACATCACGATAATGCACCATCCAATACTGCCCTCGTAATTCATGATCATTTCGCCAAAAACTCAACCCATATCGTTTCGCAACCACCGTATTCACCTGATCTGGCGCCGTGCGACTTCTGGCTGTTCGCCAAGCTCAAAAGACCGCTCCGGGGACATCGTTTTTATACGATAGCAGAGATTCAAGCCGCAGCGAAGACGGAACTGAAGGCCATCCCGGAAAGTGACTACAACCAGTGTTTCGAAGATTGGAAAATCCGTTGGCATAAGTGCATTGCATCGGAAGGGGATTACTTTGAAGGTGATGAATTTGATTTGGAAGAATAAATAAAGAACTTTCAAAATAAATACAATGTCACCTTATTTTTTGGGCACTGAGTATGTATGTATATATTCAACATATAGTATGTATGTTATGAATTAGTGCATCTATGTATGCAGCAAGAAAGTGCCTGCAGATAGAATTAAATAAATTCACATTTTTGTCAATTCAGGTGCATACACGTATAACTTATCTACGCCATTTGATCGTTAGCCTGGCGCAAGCTAAAGATATTTCCAAGACTCTATTAATATTCTCCCACGACTATTACGATGATGACATCAATGATTTGGTGCAAACAATCGACTTTTGTAAAGTGATACAGGTAACAAAATTTACCTATCAAATAAAAACAAAACGCCATCAATGGTTAGTTATTTTTATTAATATTTAACTTTTATATATTCACAGATATTTTATCCTTACTCAATACAAACACATCCGAATGAGTTTCCCGGCGTCGATCCAAACGATTGTCCGCGGGATATGAAAAAGGATCAGTGAGTGTCAAAATTTGTACAAACTAACATATTTATATATCCACGCTATTTTCTTAGTAATATTATCACCTTCTTCATAAATAGAGCAATAATACGTAAGTGCAATAATGCGCTATATCCCGATCTATACGGGCATTATAGGGAAGCGAAGTTCACGCAGACCAAGCATCATTGGTGGTGGAAGGCGAATCGTGTGTTCGATCAATTAGATGTGACCCGTTATCATACTGGTCAGTTGCGTTTTATATTGTCGAAAAAAAAGATAAGCAAATTTATAAAAAGTATAAATGTTTGCAGGTCTGGTTTTGTTCCTAGAGGAAGATCATTATGTAGCCGAAGATTTTCTTTATCTGCTCGAAATGATGCAATCATCGGTCGGCAGTCTGTGTCCGCAGTGCGATATACTCTCATTGGGCACATATTTAAAAACATTCAATTATTACACCTACAACAGCAAAGTAAGTCTTATATATAATATATACATACATTATATAACAAAAATATTTTGGAAAAAAGGATAATTTCTAACAGCTGAAGTTTATTTTGTATATCACAAGGGTGCTTAACAATAATTTTTGCCAAAGACTATTTAGATATTAACATAATAAAAACAACAGAACGCTATAAATTAATGCTTTCGAACTGCTTTTGTGCTCATTAACCTATTTCTCTCTCTTTCTCTCTTTTTTTACTGTTACAAACATACATATTTTCGTTTGAACTTCCTTCACATCTCACTACGCTACAAAATTGTCCCAATTAATTTGTTTATTTTTATTTACCGAACTGTTTAATTTGTGGTAATGTTCTTTCATGGCGACAGACTAATAAGAAATCCCCTAGCAGCCAATATGCTTCCTCGCTGCTCACTTCCAGCAATTTATTAGGATATAATCGCAATAAAAATAGAAATTCACTGCAAATGTCATCGCACGCATCGTCATCGTCATCGTCCACCTCAGCTGCGAATAGTTTTAATAAAAAGTATTTTAACGAAAATAATAAAGACAAAGTGTATGTGGGTGATACAGCCACCAACACCAACGCACACATCACTAACAACCATAACACCATAACCACTTCCACCACAACCACAACAGATAAAAGCGCCGCACAGCAATCGTGGAGTTATCACGTGCTACCATCACTATATTCTATCTATCAGAAGGTAGTTAAGCTAATAAAAATAGTTACAAATTAACCTAGCTACTTACATATATACTCGTATACGTAACTTCGTTCATTTATTTATTGTAAACTCGCAGTTGTCGTATTGTCGTATTCAAGTGCATAACTAAATTACTTATTTCAGTAATCGATATTGCTCGCTTGTAATTTAATATTCGTACTGCATTCATTTCTATTTTGATTTGTACGTTTATTAGTGTAAATTATTTGTAGTTTGTGGCATGCGAGCTTGTCTTGCGTATGTATTGTCTTCTTATCAGTTTTATTTAGATTTGAATCGCTGTTAAATTATAATAATTATACCAGTCTTTTTATATGTAGATCTGTTAGTTAGTTGCACGCAACATTGTCATATTGTCTATTTGTCATGTTTTATGTTGTAGTGCTTTTGTAATTAGCATTTAAAGAGTATTGGATTTGCTTTTCGTCATATTAATTGACATCATTACTATTTTGACGTCATTCATTTTGACCTTTTACCCAAATGACACATATATACTCCCTAATATATAATATCTAATATCTAATAGAAATCAAATTTTAAGCAGTTTTTTGAATTTTATTAAAAAAAAAACAAAAATATTTTTAGTGTCCATTTTTTAGGGTGTTTTTATTGATATCTTAAGAATATAGAAAAAAAATTCACAAGAAAATATTAAAAATTAAAATAATTAGAGGGGGCGGGGGGAGAGACAATAAATGGCGCATCCTGGTGACATTGATCCTGACTCTCCTGGTGGTCTGAAAAAAAAAATCAAAAGAAATTCTTAATCAGTAAGGATGCTGTTATAGTCCGGGAACACGAAACAATTTTTTTTTTTTTTTTGAAAAATGGCGACTGCCTAAAAATAATTTTTTACGCTTTTTTTTGAAATTCCAGAATTTTTTCAAATATTAAAAACAAAAATTTTGACACTATGTTGGTAGGAACGATAAAGGATTATACAAAGAAGGTTCACACAAAATTTCAAGTAAATCGGTTGTATAGAACTTGAGATAATGCCGGTATCGTGTGGAAAAAAGTAGTTTCGAGAAAAACGCGTTTAAAGTTTAGGAGGCAATTCTAGTGAACATGGACGCCACCTCACAAAATCGGCAGTATCTCCGAAAATAGCTCGAATTTTGAAAAATCCTTCCAAGCTCATATATTTGAAAGTCTAAACTTTAAACATATGAAAAAAAAAATTTCAAAATTCTAGAGTAGAATACCCCCTTAAGAGAGCCAGAAAGCGCAAATAAAAAAACTGTAACGGTTGGCTGCATGTGTCAGCTCACCTAACAAGTACTCCTAAATGGAAATAGATCATACGTAGATATTTGAGTAACATTTTAAGAATAGACAACTGACAAGTAAAGTTTTAAGTAATCAGAACTAAATCTGAAAAACATAGCGAACGGTTTAAATCAAACAGAAAAAGATTTTCTGCGTTTGCTGTAGATGACCTTAAAGGTACAAACAATGTATTCTATGAAGATCGTTGCATTGATTTTGATCAGCTAGTTTCAATGCAGCTATACATACATATAATGTGCACTATAGCGCTGCCTTGAACAATAATCTTGGTCAAATTTCGTAAAGATGATTTTCAAATAATAAAAGTTTTCCATAGAAAAACCTTATCGGTCAATTTGAATGGCAGTTATATGCAATGGTCTGACCTGAGCAATATATTCAAGGATGGTAGTGTTATCTTGAACAATAAATTATACCAAGTTTATTAAAGATAAGTTTTCATATAACAAAACTTCATCTTGATCATTTTAGTTTGTATGACAGCTATATGCTATAGTGATGCAATATCAGCCGTCTCGACAAATGAGCAGCTTCTTGGCAGAAAAATGAAAAAAAAATTAAAGGACTAGCTCAGAGTTTAGCTCGTCACACTGATCATTTATTTCTGTTTATATATATTATTAGATATATTTTATGACTGAAAGCCTTGCAGCTAGTGTCATTTTAAAGTTTATGCTGTAATTTATTGCTGTGTAAAAATGTTGTAAATAAATAAATAAAAAAAATATATATTTATATACACAAATATTTGACATATTATATACTACTGTGCCCAAAAAATAAGGTGACATTGTATTTATTTTGAAAATTCTTTGTTTATTCTTCCGAATCAATTTCATCCCCTTCAAAGTAATCCCCTCTCGATGCAATGCACTTATGCCAACGGATTTTCCAATTTTCGAAACACTGGTAGTGGTCCCTTTCCGGGATGGCCTTCAGTTCCGTCTTCGCTGCGGCTTGAATCTCCTCTATCGTATAAAAACGGTGTCCCCGGAGCGGTCTTTTGAGCTTGGTGAACAGCCAGAAGTCGCACGACGCCAGATCAGGTGAATACGGTGGTTGCGGAACGATATGAGTTGAGTTTTTGGCGAAATGATCACGAATTACGAGGGCAGTATGGGATGGTGCATTATCGTGGTGTAAAAACCAAGAATTGTCTTTCCACAATTCCGGCCTTTTTAGACAGATAGCGTTGCGCAAACGACGCATAACGTTCAAATAATATTCCCTGTTGACGGTTTGACCGGTTGGAAGGAATTCATAATTCACAAAACCATGATAATCGAAGAAAACAGTCAATATGACCTTGATTTTTGAACGACTTGAACGGCGCGATTTTTTTGTTCTCGGCTCTCTTTTGAACGATATTCGCTCGATTGATCGGTTGTTTCGGGGTCGTAAGCATAGATCCAAGTCTCATCGCCAGTTATAATGCATTTCATGACACACTGATAGTCGGAAAGCATCGTTTCACACACTTCAACTCGCCGCCTTTTTTCCAAAATATTCAATGTTTTCGGTACCAGTCGAGATTTGACGCGCTTGAGGCCAAAAACATCCTTCAAAATGGTATTGGCTGAGCCTTTCGATATGCCAACTTCATCAGCAAGATCTCTAATTGTTAATCCACGGTTTTTCAGCACCAAATCTTTGATATGTTGGACGTGAGCTTCGTCGGTTTGAGGTTGATGGTCGCCCTGGACGCTCTTCGTCTTCGACAGATTCACGGCAGGCTTGGAACTCACTATACCACTTGTAAACATTTATTTTAGACATAGCCTCATCACCAAAGGCTTTCTGCACCATCCTCAACGTATCCGCAGCAGAAAATTGATTCCGTAAACAAAATTTAATGCAAATTCTTTGCTCAACAAATTTCGACATCGCAAAAAACGAAAAACTCACTTTTAGGAGCTCACAAAACGACACGTATCTCAAACACTAATGAATATTTTGACATGAAATTTGACATAAATGTGACTGACAGTGCTACCAACCTAAAAAAAAATATTTCTCCAAATCCTTCGACGCGCGCAGTTTAAATTCAAATGTCACCTTATTTTTTGGACATAAATAAATGTATAGGAAAATGGAGAGAGATCATTTTGTACATACAAATATGTATATAGAATATCTGAGTCATGTTTAATTTTGAAAATTAAATGTGAAATCAATGTATCACCTCCAATGCTAATTATTGTGCTAGTTAAAAATAAGATTAACAACCCATTTCCCCAATTGTATGCAATGCTAATAAAATGTTTTTAAAAA
>JAPZAG010003062.1:0-12578 GCA_027475135.1 Bactrocera correcta | reverse complement strand
GGCTCTATGACAATTTCAGTTCGTTAAAGAAGGTGTATTAACTTAAATATGTTAAACTAATGATTTGAAGCATTTCGATATCGCTTGCTAAATGTGTATATACAAGAAAATCGACTTTATACCTAAATATAAGATAACGGAATTCTTCTACATGCACTACCGTTATGCCGCAATGGCTCTATATCAACTTCAATACGTTAAAGAAGGTTAATTAACTTAAATATGTTAAACTGATGATTTGAAGCATTTCGATATCGATATCTAATTGTGTATATAAAAGAAAATCGACTTTATACCTAAATAAAAGATTACGGAATTCTTCTAAATGCACTGCCGTTATACCGTTAAGGCTTTATGTAGACTTCAGTCAGCTAAAAAATGTTTATAAACTTAAACATGTTAAACTAATGATTTGAAACATTTCGATATCGATATCTAAATGTGTATATAAAAGAAAATCGACTTCATACCTAAATATAAGATAACGGAATTCTTCTACATGCACTACCGTTATGCCGCAATGGCTCTATATCAACTTCAATACGTTAAAGAAGGTTAATTAACTTAAATATGTTAAACTGATGATTTGAAGCATTTCGATATCGATATCTAATTGTGTATATAAAAGAAAATCGACTTTATACCTAAATAAAAGATTACGGAAATCTTCTACATGCACTGCCGTAATGCCGCCTTGGCTATATGCCAAACTCAGATCGTTGAAGAAGGTTAATTAACTTAAATATGTTAAACTAATGACTTGAAGCATTTCGTTATCGATTGCTATATGTGTATATACAAGAAAATCGACTTTATACCTAAATATAAGATTACGGAATTCTTCTAAATGCACTGCCGTTATACCGTTAAGGCTTTATGTAGACTTCAGTCAGCTAAAAAATGTTTATAAACTTAAACATGTTAAACTAATGATTTGAAACATTTCGATATCGATATCTAAATGTGTATATAAAAGAAAATCGACTTTATACCTAAATAAAAGATTACGGAATTCTTCTACATGCACTGCCGTAATACCGCCGTGGCTATATGCCAAATTCAGATCGTTAATGAAGGTTTATTAACTTAAACATGTTAAGCTAATGAGTTGAAGCATCTCGATATCGATCGCTAAATGTGTATATACAACAAAATCGACTTTATACCTAAATATAAGATTACGGAATTCTTCCAAGTGCACTGCCGTTATACCGTTATGGCTTTATGTAAACTTCAGTAGGAAAAATAAGGTTAATTAACTTAAATATGTTAAACTAATGATTTGAAGCATATCGATACCGCTTGCTAAATGTGTATATACAAGAAAATCGAATTATACCTAAATATAAGATAACGGAATTCTTCCAAGTGCACTGCCGTTATACCGTTATGGCTTTATGTAAACTTCAGTAAGCTGAAAAATGTTTATTAAATTAATATGTTAAGCTAATGATTTGAAGCATTTCGATATCGATATCTAATTGTGTATATAAAAGAAAATCGACTTTATACCTAAATAAAAGAATACGGAATTCTTCTACATGCACTGCCGTAATGCCGTCGTGGCTATATGCCAAATTCAGATCGTTGAAGAAGGTTAATTAACTTAAATATGTTAAACTAATGACTTGAAGCATTTCGTTATCGGCTGCTAAATGTGTATATAAAAGAAAATCGACTTTATACCTAAATATTAGATTACGGAATTCTTCTAAATGCACTGCCGTTATGCCGCCATGGCTTTATATCAACTTCAATACGTTAAAGAAGGTTAATTAACTTAAATATGTTAAACTAATGATTTGAAGCAATTCGATATCGCTTGCTAAATGTGTATATACAAGAAAATCGAATTTATACCTAAATATAAGATAACGGAATTCTTCTAAATGCACTGCCGTTGTGCCGTTAAGGCTTTATGTAGACTTCAGTCCGTTAAAGAAGGTTTATTAACTTAAATATGTTAAACTAATGAGTTGAAGCATCTCGATATCTATTGCTAAATGTGTATATACAACAAAATCGACTTTATACCTAAATATAAGATAACGGAATTCTTCCAAATGCACTGCCGTTATACCGTTATGGCTTTATGTAAACTTTAGCAAGATAAAGAAGGTTAATTAACTTAAATATGTTAACTTAAATATGTTAAACTAATGACTTGAAGCATTTCGTTATCGTTTTCTAAATACGTATATACAACAAAATCGGCTTTATAACTAAATATAAGATTACGGAACTCTTCCAGATGCACTGCCGTTATGCCGTTAAGGCTTTTGTAGATTTCAGTAAGACAAAGGGGATTAATTAACATAAATAAATTAAACTTATGATTTAAGGCATTCCGATATCGATTGCTGAATGTGTATACACAAGAAAATCGACTTTATACCTAAATATAAGATTACGTAATTCTTCTGAATGCACTGCCGTTATGCCGTTATGGCTTTATATTAACTTCAGTTCGTTAAAAAAGGTTTATTAACTTAAGTATGTTAAACCAGTTATTTGAAGCATTTCGATATCGACTGCTTAATGCACATATACAAGAAAATCGACTTTATACCTAAATATAAGATTAAGGAATTCTTCTAAATGCACTGCCGTTATGCCGTTAAAGCTTTGCGTAGACTTCAGTATGCTAAAAAGTGTTTATTAACTTAATATGCTAAACTAATGATTTGAAGCATTTCGATATAGATATCTAAATGTGTATATAAAAGAAAATCGACTTTATACCTAAATATAGGATTACGGAATTCTTCCAAATGCACAGCCGTTAAATCTTTATATCAATTTCAATACGCTAAAGAAGGTTAATTAACTTAAATGGGTTAAACCAATGGTTTGAAGCATTTTGATATCGCTTGCTAAATGAGCATATACAATAAAGCCGAATTTATACCTAAATATAAGATAACGGAATTCTTCTAAATGCAGTGCAGTTATACCGTTAAGGCTTTGTGTAGACTTCAGTGCGTTAAAAGGGGTTTTTTTACTTAAATATGTTAAACTTATGATTTGAAGAATTTCGATATCGATTGCTAAATGTGTATATACAAGAAAATCGACTTTATACCTAAATATAAGATTACGGAATTCTTCCAAATGCAGTGCAGTTATACCTTTAAGGCTTTATGTAGACTTCAGTGCGTTAATGAAGGTTTATTAACTTAAACATGTTAAACTTATGATTTGAGGCATTTCGATATAGATTGCTAAATGTCTATATACAACAGAATCGATTTTATACCTAAATATAAGATTACGGAATTCTTCTAAATGCACTGCCGTTATGCCGCCTTGGCTTTATATCAACTTCAATACGTTAAAGGAGGTTAATTACCTTAAAAATGTTTAACTAATGATTTGAAGCATTTTGATATCGACTACTAAATGTGTAAATGCAAGAAAATCGACTATACACCTAAATTTAAAATAATAACATTACGGAATTCTTCTAAATGCACTGCCGTTATATCGTTAAGGCTTTATGTAGACTTCGGTAAGCTAAAAATATTTATTAACTTAATATTTGAAGCATTTCTATATCGATTGCTAAATGAGTATATACAAGAAAATCGACTTTATACCTAAATATAAGATTACGTAATTCTTCTAAATGCTTTGCCGTTATGCCGTTAAGATGTTTGTAGACTTCAGTAAGATAAATAGGGTTAATTATCTTAAACATGTTAAATTAATGATTTGAAGCATTTCGATTTCGATAGCTAAATGAGCATATACAAGAAAAGCGACTTTATACGTAAATATAAGATTACGTAATTCTTCTAAATGCACTGCCGTTATGCCGTTAAGAAGTTTGTAGACTTCAGTAAGATAAAGAAGGTTAATTAACTTAAATATGTTAAACTAATGATTTGAGGCATTTCGATATCGATTGCTAAATGTGTATGTACAAGAAAATCGACTTTATACCTAAATATATGATAACGGAATTCTTCTGCATGCCCTGCCGTTATGCTGTTAAGGCGTTTGTAGACTTCAGTAAGATAAAGGGGGTTAATTAACTTAAATATGTTAAACTAAAGATTTGAGGCATTTCGATATCGATTGCTATATGTGTATATACAAGAAAATCGACTTAATACCTAAATATAAGATTACGGAATTCTTCCAAATGCACTGCCGTTATACCGTTATGGCTTTATGTTAACTTCAGTTAGTTAAAGAAGGTTTGTTAACTTAAATATGTTAAACCAGTTATTTGAAGCATTTCGATATCGATTGCTTAAAGCATATATACAAGAAAATCGACTTTATACCTAAATAAAAGATTACGGAATTCTTCCAAATGTACTGTCATTATGCCACCATGGCTTTATATCAACTTCAATACGTTAAAAAAGGTTAATTAACTTAAATATGTTAAACTAATGATGTGAAGCATTTAGATATCGTTTGCTAACTGTGTATATACAACAAAATCGACTTTATACCTAAATATAAGCTAACGGAATTCTTCTAAATGCACTGCCGTTATGCCGCCATGGCTTTATGTTATTTTCGGTGCGTTTAAGAAGCTTTATTAACTTAAATATGTTAAACTTATGATTTGAAGATTTTCGAAATCGATTGCTAAATGAGTATATACAAGAAAATCCACTTTATACCTTAATATTTCATAACGGAATTCTTCTACATGCACTGCCGTTATGCCGCCAAGGCTTTGTGTTAACTTCAGTGCGTTAAAGTAGGTTTGTTCACTTAAATTTGTTAAACTAATGATTTGAAGCATTTCGATTTCGATTTCTAAATGAGTATATACAAGAAAATCGACTTTATACCTAAATATAAGATTACGGAATTCTTATAAATGCTTTGCCGTTATGCCGTTAAGGCGTTTATAGACTTCAGTAAGATAGAGAGGGTTAATTAGCTTAAATATGTTAAACTAATGATTTGAAGCATTTCGATATCGATTGCTAAATGTGTATATACAACAAAATTGACTTTATACCTTAATATAAGATTACGAAATTCTTCTAAATGAATTGCCGTTATGCCGTTAAAACGTTTATAGACTTCAGTGGGTTAAAGTAGGTTTGTTAACTTAAATATGTTAAACTAATGATTTGAAGATTTTCGAAATCGATTGCTAAATGCATATAAACAACAAAATCGACTTTATACCTAAATATAAGATAACGGAATTCTTCTAAATGCTTTGCCGTTTTGCCATTAAGGCGTTTGTAGACTTCAGTAAGATAAAGAGGGTTAATTAACTTAAATATGTTAAACTAATGATTTGAGGCGACCACGGCAAACGAAATAAGGACTATGATTTGAGGGCATGCACCTGGAATGTCCGGTCCCTTAATTGGGAAGGTGCCGCTGCCCAGCTGGTAGATGTCCTCGTAAAGATAAAGGCTGACATCACCGCCGTCCAAGAAATGCGATGGACGGGACAAGGACAGAGACGAGTAGGTCCTTGTGACATTTACTACAGTGGCCATATAAAGGAGCGCAAGTTTTGTGTTGGATTCGTGGTGGGAGAGAGACTCCGTCGCCGAGTACTATCATTCACTCCTATGAATGAACATCTAGCCACAATCCGCATCAAAGCGAGGTTCTTCAACAAATCGCTGATTTGCGCCCACGCCCCGACGGAAGAGAAGGACGATGTGACCAAAGATGCCTTTTATGAGTGCTTGGAGCGCACTTATGAGAGATGCCCCCGCCACGATGTCAAAATCGTGCTTGGCGACTTCAACGCCAGGGTGGGCAAAGAAGGTATCTTTGGCACTACGGTCGGTAAATTCAGCCTCCACGAGGAAACATCCCCAAATGGGTTGAGGCTGATCGACTTCGCCGGGGCCCGAAATATGGTTATCTGTAGTACTAGATTCCAGCATAAGAAGATACATCAAGCTACCTGGCTGTCTCCGGATCGAAAAACCACCAACCAGATCGATCATGTTGTGATAGACGGAAGACACGTCTCCAGTGTTTTAGATGTGCGTGCGCTCCGAGGTCCTAACATCGACTCGGACCACTATATTGTTGCAGCCAAAATTCGCACCCGCCTCTGTGCAGCAAAAAACGCACGCCAACAAACACAAGGAAGGTTCGACGTCGAGAAGCTGCAATCACAACAGACAGCCGAACGATTTTCTACTCGGCTTGCACTCCTGCTCTCTGAGAGCACTCGTCAACAACTCGGTATAAGGGAGCTGTGGGACGGCATTTCAAACTCCTTACGTACAGCTGCAACCGAAACCATTGGTTTTCGGAAAGTGCAAAGGAACAGCTGGTACGACGAGGAGTGCCGTGTCGCAGCGGAGAGAAAACAGGCTGCCTACCTCGCAACGTTACGATCAACCACAACACGTGCGGGATGGGATAGATACCGAGAGTTGAAGAGGGAAGCGAGACGCATTTGTAGACAGAAAAAGAAAGAGGCCGAAATGCGTGAGTACGAAGAGTTTGATAAGCTGGCCGACAGGGGTAATGCTCGAAAATTCTACGAAAAGATGCGGCGGCTTACAGAAGGTTTCAAGACCGGAGCATACTCTTGTAGAACCCCTAAAGGTGATCTAGTTACCGATGCCCAGAGCATACTTAAATTATGGAGGGAACACTTCTCTAGCCTGCTGAATGGCAGTGAACACACAACACCAGGAGAAAACGAACCCGATACCCCAATCGATGACGATGGAGCAGATGTTCCATTGCCCGACCATGATGAAGTTCGAATAGCAATTGCCCGCCTGAAAAACAACAAAGCGGCAGGGGCCGACGGATTGCCGGCCGAGCTATTCAAACACGGCGGCGAAGAACTGGTAAGGAGCATGCATCAGCTTCTTTGTAAAATATGGTCGGACGAAAGTATGCCCAACGATTGGAATTTAAGTGTGCTATGCCCAATCCATAAAAAAGGAGACCCCACAATCTGCGCCAACTACCGTGGGACTAGCCTCCTCAACATCGCATATAAGGTTCTGTCGAGCGTATTGTGTGAAAGATTAAAGCCCATCGTCAACAAACTGATTGGACCTTATCAGTGTGGCTTTAGACCTGGTAAATCAACAACCGACCAGATATTCACCATGCGCCAAATCTTGGAAAAGACCCGTGAAAGAAGAATCGACACACACCACCTCTTCGTCGATTCCAAAGTTGCTTTCGACAGCACGAAAAGGAGCTGCCTTTATGCCGCGATGTCTGAATTTGGTATCCCCGCAAAACTAATACGGCTGTGTAAACTGACGTTGAGCAACACGATAAGCTCCGTCAGGACCTCTCCGAGCCGTTCGATACCAAACGAGGTTTCAGACAAGGCGACTCCCTATCGTGTGACTTTTTCAATCTGCTGCTCGAGAAAATTATTCGAGCTGCAGAACTTAATCGAGCAGGTACAATCTTTTACAAGAGTGTACAGCTGCTGGCGTATGCCGATGATATTGATATCATCGGCCTCAACACCCGCGCCGTTAGTTCTGCTTTCTCCAGACTGAACAAGGAAGCAACTCAAATGGGTCTGGCAGTGAACGAGGGCAAGACGAAATATCTCCTGTCATCAAACAAACAGTCGTCGCACTCGCGACTTGGCTCCCACGTCACTGTTGACAGTCATAACTTTGAAGTTGTAGATAATTTCGTCTATTTAGGAACCAGCATTAACACCACCAACAATGTCAGCCTGAAAATCCAACGCAGGATTACTCTTGCCAACAGGTGCTACTTCGGACTGAGTAGGCAATTGAAAAGTAAAGTCCTCTCTCGACGAACAAAAACCAAACTCTATAAGTCGCTCATAATTCCCGTCCTGCTATACGGTGCAGAGGCCTGGACGATGACAACAACCGATGAGTCGAACTTAAGAGTTTTCGAGAGAAAGGTTCTGCGAAAGATTTATGGTCCTTTGCGCGTTGGCCGCGGCGAATATCGCATTCGATGGAACGATGAGCTGTACGAGATATACGACGACATTGACATAGTTCAGCGAATTAAAAGACAGCGGCTACGCTGGCTAGGTCATGTTGTCCGGATGGATGAAAACGCTCCAGCTTTGAAAGTATTCGACGCAGTACCCGCCGCAGGAAGCAGAGGAAGAGGAAGACCTCCACTCCGTTGGAAGGACCAAGTGGAGAGAGACCTGGCTTCGCTTGGAATATCCAATTGAGCCACTTGAGGCATTTCGATATCGATTGCTAAATGTGTATATACAAGAAAATCGACTTTATACCTGAATATATGATAACGGATTTCTTCTACATGCACTGCCGTTACGCCGTTAAGGCGTTTGTAGACTTCAGCAAGATAAAGAGGTTTAATTAACTTAAATATGTTAAACTAATGATTTGAAGCATTTAGATATCGATTACTAAATGTGCATATACAACTAAATCAACTTTATACCTAAATATAATATTACGGAATTCTTCTACATAAACTGCTGTTATGCCGCCATGGCTTTGTGTTAACTTCAGTGCGTTAAAGAAGCTTTTTTAACTTAAATATGTTAAACTAATGATTTGAGGATTTTCGAAATCGATTGCAAAATGCATATACACAACAAAATCGACTTTATACCTAAATATAAGATTACGGAATTCTTCTAAATGCACTGCCGTTATACCGTTAAGGCTTTATGTAGACTTCAGTAAGCTAAAAAGCGTTTATTAACTTAGTATGTTAAACTAATGATATGAAGCATTTCGATATCGATAGCTAAATGTGTATATACAAGCAAATCGACTTTATACCTAAATATAAGATTACGGAATTCTTCTAAATGCACTGCCGTTATGCCGCCATGGCTTTATATAAACTTGAATACGTTAAAGAAGTTTAATTAACTTAAATATATTAAACTAATGATTTGAAGCATTTTGATATCGCTTGCTAAATGTGTATATACAAGAAAATCGACTTTATACCTAAATATAAGATAACGGAATTCTTCTACATGCACTGCCGTTATACCGTTAAGGCTTTATGTAGACTTCAGTAAGCTAAAAAATGTTTATTAACTTAATATGTTAAACTAATGATTTGAAGCATTTCGATATCGATATCTAAATGTGTATATAAAAGAAAATCGACTTTATACCTAAATAAAAGATTACGGGATTCTTCTACCTGCACTGCCGTAATGCCGCCGTGGCTATATGCCCACTTCAGATCGTTAAAGAAGGTTTATTAACTTAAATATGTTAAGATAATGAGTTGAAGCATTTCGATAACGCTTGGTAAATGTGTATATACAAGAAAATCGACTTTATACCTGAATATAAGATTATGGAAGGCTTCTAAATGCACTGCCGTTATGCCGCAATGGCTCTATATCAACTTCAATACGTTAAAGAAGGTTAATTAGCTTAAATGTGTTAAACTTATGATTTGAAGCATTTCGAAATCGCTTGCTAAATGTGTATATACAAGAAAATCGACTTTATACCTAAATATAAGATTACGGAATTCTTCTAAATGCACTGCCGTTATGCCTCAATGGCTCTATATCAACTTCAATACGTTAAAGAAGGTTAATTAGCTTAAATGTGTTAAACTTATGATTTGAAGCATTTCGAAATCGCTTGCTAAATGTGTATATACAAGAAAATCGACTTTATACCTAAATATAAGATTACGGAATTCTTCTAAATGCACTGCCGTTATGCCGCCATGGCTTTATATTAAATTTAATACGTTAAAGAAGGTAAATTAACTTAAATATGTTAAACTAATGATTTGAAGCATTTCGATATCGCTTGCTAAATGTGTATATACAAGAAAATCGACTTTATATCTAAATATAAGATTACGGAATTCTTCTACATGAACTGCCGTTATGCCGCCATGGCTTTGTGTTAACTTCAGTGCGTTAAAGAAGCTTTATTAACTTAAATATGTTAAACTAATGATTTGAGGATTTTCGAAATCGATTGCAAAATGCATATACACAACGAAATCGACTTTATACCTAAATATAAGATTACGGAATTCTTCTAAATGTTTTGCCATTATGCCGTTAAGGCGTTTGTAGACTTCAGTAAGATAAAGAGGGTTAATTAACTTGAATATGTTAAGCTAATGATTTGGGGCATTTCGCTATCGATTGCTAAATGTGTATATACAAACAAATTGACTTTATACCTAAATATATGATAACGGAATTCTTCTACATGAACTGCCGTTATGCCGCCATGGCTTTGTGTTAACTTCAGTGCGTTAAAGAAGCTTTATTAACTTAAATATGTTAAACTAATGATTTGAAGATTTTCGAAATCGATTGCTAAATGAGTATATACAAGAAAATCGACTTTATATCTAAATATAAGATTACGGAATTCTTCTAAGTGCTTTGCCGTTATGCCGTTAAGGCGTTTGTAGACTTCCGTAAGATAAAGAGGGTTAATTAACTTAAATATGTTAAACTAATGATTTGAAGCATTTCGATATCGATTGCTAAATGAGTATATACAAGAAAATCGACTTTTTACCTAAATATAAGGTTACGGAATACTTCTAAATGCTTTGCCGTTATGCCGTTAAGGCGTTTGTAGACTTCAGTAAGATAAAGAGGGTTAATTAACTTAAATATGTTAAACTAATGATTTGAAGCATTTCGATATCGATTGCTAAATGCGTATATACAACAAAATCGGCTTTATACCTAAATATAAGATTACGGAATTCTTCTAAATGCACTGTCGTTATGCCGCCATGGCTCTATATCACCTTTATTACCTTAAAGAAGGTTAACTAACTTAAATATGTTAAACCAGTTATTTGAAGCATTTCGATGTCGATTGCTTAATGCATATATACAAGAAAATCGACTTTATACCTAAATATAAGAGTACGGAATTCTTCCAAATGTACTGTCGTAATACCACCATGGCTTTATATCAACTTAAATACGTTAAAAAAGGTTTATTAACTTAAATATGTTAAACTAATGATTTGAAGCATTTCGATATCGATAGCTAAATGTGTATGTACAACAAAATCGAATTTATACCTAAATATAAGATAACGGAATTCATATAAATATACTGCCGTTATGCCGTTATTGCTTTATGTTAACTTCAGTTCGTTAAAGAAGGTTTATTAACTTAAATATGTTAAACTAATGATTTAAAGCATTTCGATATCGATTGCTAAATGTGTATGTACAAGAAAATCGACTTTATACCTAAATATAAGATTACGGAATTCTTCCAAATGCACTGTCGTTATGCCACCATGGCCTTATATCAACTTCAATACGTTAAAAAAGGTTAATTAACTTAAATATGTTAAACTAATTGTTTGCAGCATTTAGATATCGATTGCTTAATGTTTATATACAAAAAAATCGACTTTATACCAAAATATAAGATAACGAAATTCCCACAAATGCACTGCCTTTATACCGTTATGGCTTTATGTGAACTTCAGTAAGATAAATAAGGTTAATTAACTTAAATATGTTAAACTAATGATTTGAAGCATTTCGATATCGATTGCTAAATGCGTATATACAAGAAAATCGACTTTATACCTAAATATAAGATTACGGAATTATTATAAATGCACTGCCGTTATGCCGCCATGGATTTATGCCAACTTCAGTTCGTTAAAGAAGGTTTATTAACTTAAATATGTTAAACTAATGATTTGAAGCATTTCGATATCGATTGCTAAATGAGTATGTACAAGAAAATCGACTTTATACCTAAATATAAGATTACGGAATTCTTCCAAATGCACTGCCGTTATGGCGATAAAGCTTTTGTAGACTTTAGTAAGATAAAGAGGGTTAATTATCTTAAATATGTTAAACTTATGATTTGAAGCATTTCGATATCGATTGCTAAATGTGTACATACAACAAAATCGACTTTATACCTAAATATAAGATTACGTAATTCTTCTAAATGCTTTGCCGTTATGCCGTTAAGGCTTTTGTAGACTTTAGTAAGATAAAGATGGTTAATTAGCTTAAATATGTTAAACTAATGATTTGAAGCATTTCGATATCGATTGCTAAATGAGTATATACAAGAAAATCGACTTTATGCCTAAATATAAGATTACGGAATTTTTCCAAATGCACTGCCGTTATGCCGTGAAAGCTTTTTTAGACTTTAGTAAGACAAAGAGGGTTAATTAGCTTAACTATGTTAAACTAATGATTTGAAGCATTTCGATATCGATTGCTAAATGTGTATATGCAACAAAATCGACTTTATACCTAAATATAAGATTACGTAATTCTTCTAAATGCTTTGCCGTTATGCCGTTAAAACGTTTGTAGGCTTTAGTAAGATAAAGAGGGTTAATTAACTTAAATATGTCAAACTAATGATTTGAAGCATTTCTATATCGATTACTAAATGAGTGTATACAAGAAAATCGACATTATACCTAAATATAAGATTATGTAATTCTTCTAAAAGCTTTGCCGTTATGCCGTTAAGATGTTTGTAGACTTCAGTAAGATAAATAGGGTTAATGATCTTAAACATGTTAAACAAATGATTTGAAGCATTTCGATTTCGATTGCTAAATGAGTATATACAAGAAAAGCGACTTTATACGTAAATATAAGATTACGTAATTCTTCT
>JAPZAG010003061.1:0-12593 GCA_027475135.1 Bactrocera correcta | reverse complement strand
TAGTTCCGGCCGAACCAGTTTGGATGCCGGGTCAAAAAAATGCCTATATCTCCGAAAATAATTCTGAAAAATCCTCTTGTACACAAATTCTTGAATAGTTAAACTTTGAAAATCTAAAAAAAAAATTGATTTTTTTAAATTTCTAGATTAGAATACCCCCTTAAACTACTGTAAAAATGAAACTTTTCTCGGAAAAGCGCTCTATCATGCACTCGAGTATAAAATTGTCTATAAATTACGCTTTAGTTCATTTAATAATTCGTTCGGTTTCCTTCACGGAAAAGAACGGCCCCATTACATCAGGGACGTGTTTTTAGCGACGTCGAAGTTCGCAGGTAACTCGAAAAATGTTTAATTATTTGCTTGAAAAATTTTCTTCTTCTTCTTCTTTACTGGCGTAGACACCGCTTACGCGATTATAGCCGAGTCAACAACAGCGCGCCAGTCGTTTCTTCTCTTCGCTACGTGGCGCCAATTGGATATTCCAAGCGAGGCCAGGTCCTTCTCTACTTGGTCCTTCCAACGGAGTGGAGGTCTTCCTCTTCCTCTGCTTCCCGCGGCGGGTACTGCGTCGAATACTTTCAGAGCTGGAGTGTTTTCATCCATCCGGACAACATGACCTAGCCAGCGTAGCCGCTGTCTTTTAATTCGCTGAACTATGTCAATGTCGTCGTATATCTCGTACAGCTCATCGTTCCATCGAATGCGATATTCGCCGTGGCCAACGCGCAAAGGACCATAAATCTTTCGCAGAACCTTTCTCTCGAAAACTCGCAACGTCAACTCATCGGTTGTTGTCATCGTCCAAGCCTCTGCACCATATAGGAGGACGGGAATTATGAGAGACTTATAGAGTTTGGTTTTTGTTTGTCGAGAGAGGACTTTGCTTCTCAATTGCCTACTTAGTCCGAAGTAGCACCTGTTGGCAAGAGTTATCCTGCGTTGGATTTCTAGGCTGACATTGTTGGTGGTGTTTACGCTGGTTCCAAGATAGACGAAATTATCTACAACTTCAAAGTTATGACTGTCAACAGTGACGTGAGTGCCAAGTCGCGAGTGCGACGACTGTTTGTTTGATGACAGGAGATATTTCGTCTTGCCCTCGTTCACTGCCAGACCCATTTCTTTTGCTTCCTTGTCCAGTCTGGAGAAAGCAGAACTAACGGCGCGGGTGTTGAGGCCGATGATATCAATATCATCGGCATACGCCAGCAGTTGTACACTCTTATAAAAGATGGTACCTTCTCTGTTAAGTTCTGCAGCTCGAACTATTTTCTCCAGAAGCAGGTTGAAAAAGTCGCACGATAGGGAATCGCCTTGTCTGAAACCTCGTTTGGTATCGAACGGCTCGGAGAGGTCCTTCCCGATTCTGACGGAGCTTTTTGTGTTGCTCAACGTCAGTTTACACAGCCGTATTAGTTTTGCGGGGATACCAAATTCAGACATCGCGGCATAAAGGCAGCTCCTTTTCGTGCTGTCGAAAGCAGCTTTGAAATCGACGAAAAGGTGGTGTGTGTCGATTCTCCTTTCACGGGTCTTTTCCAAGATTTGGCGCATCGTGAATATCTGGTCGGTTGTTGATTTACCAGGTCTAAAGCCACACTGATAAGGTCCAATCAGTTTGTTGACGGTGGGCTTTAATCTTTCACACAATACGCTCGACAGAACCTTATATGCGATATTGAGGAGGCTAATCCCACGGTAGTTGGCGCAGATTGTGGGGTCTCCTTTTTTGTGGATTGGGCATAGCACACTTAAATTCCAATCGTTGGGCATGCTTTCGTCCGACCATATTTTGCAAAGAAGCTGATGCATGCACCTTATCAGCTCTTCGCCGCCGTGTTTGAATAGCTCGGCCGGCAATCCATCGGCCCCTGCCGCTTTGTTGTTTTTCAGGCGGGCAATTGCTATTCGAACTTCTTCATGGTCGGGCAATGGAACGTCTGCTCCATCGTCTTCGATTGGGGTATCGGGTTCGCTTTCTCCTGGTGTTGTGCGTTCACTGCCATTCAGCAGGCTGGAGAAGTGTTCCCTCCATAATTTAAGTATGCTCTGGGCATCGGTAACTAGATCACCTTTGGGGGTTCTACAAGAGTATGCTCCGGTCTTGAAACCTTCTGTAAGCCGCCGCATCTTTTCGTAGAATTTTCGAGCATTACCCCTGTCGGCCAGCTTATCAAGCTCTTCGTACTCACGCATTTCGGCCTCTTTCTTTTTCTGTCTACAAATGCGTCTCGCTTCCCTCTTCAACTCTCGGTATCTATCCCATCCCGCACGTGTTGTGGTCGATCGTAACGTTGCGAGGTAGGCAGCCTGTTTTCTCTCCGCTGCGACACGGCACTCCTCGTCGTACCAGCTGTTCTTCTGCACTTTCCGAAAACCAATGGTTTCGGTTGCAGCTGTACGTAAGGAGTTTGAAATGCCGTCCCACAGTTCCCTTATACCGAGTTGTTGACGAGTGCTCTCAGAGAGCAGGAGTGCAAGCCGAGTAGAAAAACGTTCGGCTGTCTGTTGTGATTGCAGCTTCTCGACGTCGAACCATCCTTGTGTTTGTTGGCGTGAGTTTTTTGCTGCACAGAGGCGGGTGCGTATTTTGGCTGCAACAATATAGTGGTCCGAGTCGATGTTAGGACCTCGGAGCGCACGCACATCTAAAACACTGGAGACGTGTCTTCCGTCTATCACAACATGATCGATCTGGTTGGTGGTTTTTCGATCTGGAGACAGCCAGGTAGCTTGATGTATCTTCTTATGCTGGAATCTAGTACTACAGATAACCATATTTCGGGCCCCGGCGAAGTCGATCAGCCTCAGCCCATTTGGGGATGTTTCCGCGTGGAGGCTGAATTTACCGACCGTAGTGCCAAAGATACCTTCTTTGCCCACCCTGGCATTGAAGTCGCCAAGCACGATTTTGACATCGTGGCGGGGGCATCTCTCATAAGTGCGCTCCAAGCACTCATAAAAGGCATCTTTGGTCACATCGTCCTTCTCTTCCGTCGGGGCGTGGGCGCAAATCAGCGATATGTTGAAGAACCTCGCTTTGATGCGGATTGTGGCTAGACGTTCATTCTCCGGAGTGAATGATAGTACTCGGCGACGGAGTCTCTCTCCCACCACGAATCCAACACCAAACTTGCGCTCCTTTATATGGCCACTGTAGTAAATGTCACAAGGACCTACTCGTCTCTGTCCTTGTCCCGTCCATCGCATTTCTTGGACGGCGGTGATGTCAGCCTTTATCTTTACGAGGACATCTACCAGCTGGGCAGCGGCACCTTCCCAATTAAGGGACCGGACATTCCAGGTGCATGCCCTCAAATCATAGTCCTTATTTCGTTTGCCATGGTCGTCATCAAAAGAGGGGGCTCTCATCCGAGGCTGTTTGTGCTTTTTCATTGGGGGTGTTTTTTTACGTGGCGGGTCCCAAACCCAGCGCACAACCCTATGCAGGGGTGTTTCGCCTTCTCACTTTAGCTCGCCTTCAAACGGATGTTCTTAGGCTACCCAGAGGATACTTGGTCAAAGACCGGAAGTCGTGAGCTGCTTGAGTCAAAATCTAAAAATAATCTTTCATATATCGGCTTCATAAGATTTGTCTTTGTTTAGAATAATTTCATCTGGAAAGCAATATTGTATGGTATGTATATTCCACTGTTGGGGAAGAAAGTAGTAATGCCATTGGTTTATGGGACAATGTCGCATTTGCCAATTTGAATCATTAATAATGAGTTTTGCACAATTTAATTATCAATTGTTTTATTAACAATTAATGCCTCACTAGGCTGCCTCACTCCTGCTCATCTACACTTCCACAGATTCTCTCATGCCGACTAACGAAATACATGTACATCGACTTACTTGTACATACATATAGTACATACTATATATGGTTTATATAGATATAGAGTTCTCAGTGCGGATGTTTGTACGAGCTTGCAAGCTTCGGTATAGTTGTTAGTAGTATCACATACCTTTTCCGGTTGAAGTCGAGTAATTTTTATCAAACAATTTATTTTCCCACAGAACTAAATCGCAAATTACGTTGCAACAAAAAAATATTAAAGATTAAACAAAGCTAAACGCAGAAGCATACATATCTATATCAAAAATATATACATATGTACATATGTATGTAGTATATGTTATCATGTTTTAAGAACTTAAATTGTTTAAGAACTTAGATAAAACACAATGGAACAACGCAAGACAGATATATTATAAAACAAGTAAGGAACGGCTAAGTTCGAGTGGAACCGAACATTTTATACTCTTGTAACTTGCAAAACTTGAGAGAAAAACCTCAAGGAGTAAAACGTTAACCAGAGGATCGGAATCTAAGCAATTTCATCATAAGATTAGTTAGAAAACGAAAATCACTCCATGTAGTATATGGAAGCTGTGGTAGTATCGACCCGATTTTATCTACCATATTAACTATTACCATACCACATACTAAAAAAAAGTTCCCAGTGTTTCATTAAGGTACCTCATATGCAATCACCAATCGCATAGAGCAAAGTCTGCCGGATGTTCGAAAATCTTGATATTAGTCATAGGTCAAGTTTTCGGCCAATTCTTTCAATCTTAGGCACAAATGTAGTCTGTTATGAGTAAAACACGCTTTGTAATTTTCATTGAGTTAACTCACTTATTAGCCGATATACATATGTATGCAGCATAAAGTCACCCGGAAGTTCGAAAATCTTTTTATTGTATTAGGTATGTGGGTGCGGGCTCAAGGAAGTGTAGACCCGGCTCAATCCATTTTTTATACATAAAGATAATATTATCAGGAAAAGATACGCTCTTAATTTAACCGATATTTTTGGGTTTGAAAGTTGGCGATGAAAAACCAAGCATCTGCCGCCGGCAACAAGGTCACATTGTACATTTCTCTGTTGGACACAATCGGTGAAGATTTGAGGACGCGCTTTCCTTGAAAAGTATTTGATGGATTTCAACTGAGTTTACTGCTTCCAAAAAAAGTATGTGCTTTAAAAACCAAGAAATTGAAAATCCTATTGACTGCTTGATACACAGATAGATAGATTGAAAGGCCTTTTGGAGAATGGCAACGTCGTGCGACGTTTGAAGCTCCAAAGGTGAACTTGATCACTAGCATTGCCATTGGGGACAGAAGCAAAAGTTAAAAGACAACGTTGAAGAAGTGTTCCTAACCATGAGTTGTGTTTTCATACCCTGAATAAGGTATATTATGTTTCCCCCGTTGTTTGTAACAACGAAAAGAAAACGTCGAAGAATCTTTAAAGTTTATATATAAATGATCTACGTGATGAACTGAGTCGATTAAAGCATGACAATCAGCGAACTAGCCTGTTATATATAAATTTGCACACGACCTTTTCTCCCCAAGAAGCTGCTCAGCTGTCGGAGACGCCGATATCGAACCACTATAGCATATAGCTGAAATGCAAGATAGATAGATAGATATTATTATGAGGTAATGCACCGCGACCTAAAGTCTATTGTGCCCTCTCCTATATCACATGTCTCCCCAGAGTCCCAGCAGCCTGAATAGTTCCATGTGATTGCCGAGCGCTACTGAGGTGATGTGATCCCTGCTGATGTAAATGGAATCCAGGGCCTTAATACTTTTTTCACAGATTGCTGTGCAATCCAGGCTTAGGTGTGCTGGTGTTTCCTGTTCCAGGTCGCAGAACCGGCAGTTATCGGGAGACTATGCCCATGTTGGACAGGAGTTTCCTGAGCCTGCAGTGCCCTGTGTAGATCGCGACGAGGAGACGGAATTTGTCACGGGGGAGGCGAATTAATACCTTGAACCTGGAGATTTTTTGCTAAATATAAGTAAAGGTTGCGAGCTTGAATAAATGTCAATAACCTTATAATAATCATAATGAGGTCATTGGCCTCATAAAATGCAAACAAAAGGGTCATTGACATAAGTGTAAATGTTAAGGTTGTTAACTTGACTAAGAGTAAATGAAAGGGCCATTGAACCCACACATTGTAAAAAAGGGTAACTGACACATTAGAGTTTAAACGAAGTTGCACACGCTCTTTCTTTGCCGAAGAACTGTTCATTACTTGGAACCGTCGATATCGGACCACAATATGATATAGCTGCCAAACATATTGATCAGTTCAATCAAGTTATTGTTTGTACTTTTTTAATTCTTGAGATATCTTCACGAAATTTCGCATGGATTATTGCCCAAGGCAACACTACAATCTTCGAATATTTTGTTCAGATTGGACCACTATAGCATATACATATGTATGTAAGTAGCTGCCATACAAACTGTTCGATCAATATTAAAATAAAGATCTTGTTGTACCCTTTTATGCTATAAGAAATTCCCCTCTGAACAGTGGCGTAACTATAACTTCGGGCGCCCGGGGCCAAGGATGTTCTGCCGCCCTACTTTTATTAAAGAGAGCCAAGAAAAACGAAGAACAAATTGGATTTTCGCCAGAAAAAGTTTTATTATACATTTCTTCAATGGGACTGGAAGCCTACAAGACGTTAGCGACAGCTTTAAGAATACTACTCACTATACCTTGTGAAAGATCTTTTAGCAAACTAAAATTGATCAAATCTTACTTGAGATCGACCATGAGTCAGAGTAGACTGTCCAATCGTGCGATTCTCTCAATAGAATGTGAAACTGCTTCAACTTCAAAGATACAAGATAAAGACAAATTAAAAGACTGGAGAGTATTCGAGTAAAAATTTATATTTTTCATTGTTATTCAGATTATACCATTGTGAGTGTACAACTTTTTATCTTTTATAATAAACTTTGTAAAAAAATTTGTTGAATTATTTTTCTGAATATTAAAAAACAGCGAAGATCGTTTTGCCGCCCCCCAAGACATTGTGCCCGGGGCGACGGCCCCCTTCGCCCACCCTAGGGTATTAGAGCATCTTTGCAGCTGAAGTTAAGATTTTTTCTAGTTTTCTTCAAATTGATACCGGTTAAGTTCTCTCATTTATAACTTCTTCTTTCCAGACCTCAAATTTTAAAACCTTTTGTATTTGCTAAATTTAATACAAGCTTTAACATTTGCGCTCTACACTCTCGACTTCGGATTTTTGTATTACTTCGAAAACTCCACTCAATTAGCTGCAAAGTTTGACATGTTCGAATAGTATGTAATAAAAAAAAATTCACTTTCAGCGAACATATTTACTGTACATGTTCAAATAGTACGGACCCCGAAGTAAAATAACACCACAAACAAAGCCGTGACTTTATTAAAAAAATTTAATATTTTCTCCTGGTTCTTTCATACCTTCTGCGCATTGTAATATTTGCATATTCTCGTCTACCATTGCGCAAAAGCTGAAATGACAGTAAAGATTGTTACTTACCATACTTTGTCCCATTCAATAGTAAAAACGTTAATTAACCGCAAAAGTCTGTGCGAGTAATGAAAATTAATCCATCCTTTGAAAAATGGGCGCACCGAACGGGTATACATACATACATATGTAAGTATATTTGAACACACTTGTATTTATTTATGTGCGTATGTACATATACATATTCACTATTTGCCGAAAGTTAAAGGAGAGTGGAACTGAAAATTGGTAATAAACGGCAGGAGCGAGAAAATGCTCTTCAATGGTGAAGCTGAGAAGTGAGTTTTTGCTGTATGCTGCGTACATACATACATATGTACGTACATATAATTGGACATGTGTATTTACATAAGTATTAAACTTTTTAAGGTTATGATGAAAGTTAAAGCTTCAAATACTGTACGTTAATATATTTATAATACATACACATTGAGAAGAATTATATATATGTATGTACATACATATAGTTTTCAGTATAAAAACTTATTCGAATTTGAAAAATTAAATTTTTTTTAAATTATTATTATTATCTAGTATATACATATAATAAACCGTTCATTGTAAAAATAAATTTATTAAAAATAAAAATAAAATTAAATAATAATAACATAAAAGAACCGCTAACAGATAGTATTTCTGGCTTTTCTTTTACATTTCTTCTAAAAAAGTTAGTTCATTGGATATTATTTTGAAAACTGAAAACACTGAACTACTATCTCTAACACTCTAAGCATTGTAAGGCTCGATATCTTATGTCTGTCAAAGTACATGTAAATATAATATTCCAAAATTCGTCTATTTCCAAATTTAACTGCAAATGTTTTTATACAAAGAAATTTACTGCTTGATTTCTTCAATTAAATAAATTTATTATTTCTATTAACATAGCCAAAACTAACATAGAAATGCCAAATTAATGAAAAATATCATTCAATCAATTACACTGTACATTCTTAGGACAAAATGGATTTTTCAAAAATAAAATTTTCAAAAAATCGCGCCCATTGTTTTTAAAATATAAATTTTTTGTTTTTTTTTTTTCGAAGATTCAAATTCGAGAACTTAAGTTACAAAAGCTTCCCGTATTTTTATTTTATTTAGTATTAGAAGCGACGGAAAGTTCTAAAATTCTGAATAAAATCGCTGAATATCAACTGGTACCCAATATATTTAGATAATACTTGATAATTGAGATAATTTGTAGCTTTTTCAAATTTTTATTTTTTTTTTTCACGTCTTTGCTAGAAAAGTTGGCTTAAAAATGGCATGAAAAGTTATTATCTATAGCAGGAAGCTACGGCGTCTTACTTGACTAACTTTGACTGCTAACAACATCATGGTGGCTCCGTGCTTTGCTTTGTTTTTAATTTAGTAAAAATATTTTTGGTGGAAGTATTTTTTTCATACCGAAAACTTTTTTGCTGTAATTTTTCTTGGGGAGAAAAGAACGTGTCCAAAATTTCAAATCTCACAAACTGAAGAACCACTGTGAAATTCTCCATTACGGACAGGAGAAGGATGGAATCATGTGTAGAAGACCACGCAGGTGAGGAAAGTTCTCTGATTGCCATTCACTTTGGAGGGGCTAGAAACGATTCTTTTGCATATGGCTCAAGTAGGGTAACCAAAAAATATCCGTTTGAAGGCGAGCTAAAATGAGAAAACAAACCATCCCTCCTTAGAATTGTGCGCTGGGCTTGGTACCCACCACGTAAAATACGGACCGCACCCCTTCCATAACCGGACACACTTCATGGACAAAAAGTTTCATTAATATTTTCATAAAATCCAATTGTAATAACTGGACATCAGAACGTTCTAATGACTTTCGTTCAAATTATATGTGATAAACGGACAAGATTTCATAAAATTAGTTAAGAAAACTGTGTAAAATTTATAGTTCCTGATTTTTTAAATTCTTTTTAATTTGTGGTAATTCGAGACAAGTTAAGAGGAACACAAAAAAGGATCTGGTTCTTGATGGCTCAACGGAAACTTATGGGATTATTGTCATTCATATTCTTCCAGCTAAAATTCCCTTGCGTCTAAATAAAGTTCCGAGTTGCATCTTCTGGTTCTAATCTAGTTTTTGCCTAGCCCCATATGTGGACAGCTCTCATGGCCGGACAAAAACACTGTGTAAGCGACGGTGGATGAAGGAATTTCACCGTATTTAGTAACAACTTCGGGGCACTACAGTTACAAGCATAAATCCATCAAATCTAATAAATACCGTCAAGAAACTGGCTAGTAACGAAATTAAAAGGAAGTATATAAGATATACATATGTAACAATGTGAAAATTTTATATTGCATATACTACAAATGTACATACATAAGTAAAGATATTTCACGTACATATGTGTCATAAATATTTGAAACAAATTTCAAATAAGAAAGACTTAAAAATAATTGAAAACGAAATGAAAATATATGATATAACTATACCATTTTAAGTTAAACCTTTTAAATTGTGTGCGAATATGTTTTTTTAAGGATTATAACCAAAACATTAACAAAAAAACATCTTTTAGAACAAATTTACAAGGCATACATATGTACATATGTATGTATGTCTATTTATTAATTATATTAATTTTCCACGGACCTTACGCCTTATGTCAAAATGCCAAGTGAACAATAAAGAAATTAATATAAAATTACAAAAACACAAGTCTTTACTTATATGCATATCCACGAATGTGCAAAAACTGGTTTATTCTTCAATCAACAATCTGCGCGCAAGAGACGCAGCAACAAAACAAGCGAACTTATTTATGCATAAACGTGCTTACATACAAATGTACACTTTGCTGCGCCCCACATAAATTTCCACACTTATGCTCACAGCCAGTTGTTGTTATAATTCCTGTATGCTCTGCTGTATGTGTGTGTAAGCGAGTGTGCGAGCTGCAGGCCCAACCTTTTTCATTTATTCATTGGCACGCAAGCACAGCCTGGAAAACAACAAACCACAATATAATAAAAACTCACACTCCACATCATGTACGAACATAACTATGCATGAACACACAAACATTGCAACCAACAAGGCACTGCGCTTTCAAACATATGGAGTGGTGCTTACTCTTATATACACGAGGGCAACCAATCAGCGTGCGCGAGAACTTTAAATGCCAACTACACACAATGTAGCGGCAATTGAAGCGAACAGCAAAAAAAACATAATAAGACTTCTCGCTGTAATACTTCGCATGCACTCTCACCGAATAACAACAAGTAAAAGTCGGTGCGATAAGAGAAGCGCGTCGCTGATTGGCGGATACGCTGATAGGCCATACAGTAAAGTGAATACAGAGAGCAAACAAAAGGAAGTTATGTGCGTACAACGGTGCATAAAGCAAACGGCAATTTGTGTGTTTGGAGAGCATGCAATACACTGAGCATAAAGCCGGTTGGAGGCAGTGTGTGTGCGTTGGCTTATTGAGCGGCTTCAAAGACTGTATTTCAAATAGCTGAATTCGCTCAAAATGTAAAAGGCGCGCACATTATGCTCACAAGCGGGTAAAGCATTGTTTCGAACGCAATTTTCTTGAAATAAAAAATAAAATTTGCAATTTATGCATTGTAGAAAAAAATTAATAAATAAAAGCAGACTATTTTTCTTATCAAATAGAAAAATAAATGAAAATTTGCAAACCTCAATCGTGTTTGCAATAAAAAGTGGTTTCCGATTGCTTGCTGGTTGTTGCTGTTACTGCGCGTTCTGGACTTCCCACTCGGTGCGTGTGCGCTTGTGTGAGTGCGTTCGTTTTTTACTTGTGTGTATATGATATTCGCATGCAGGTTAGTTGCTTTTGCCGCTGCCACGCTGCCGCTGGCTCACTGTAGCTGCTGGGTTAGCCCACTGCTGGTGGTCACGGCAAGTGCCAGTATCAATTTTGTTCGGTTCATAAAAGCATCGCAGTAGCAACGGTTTTATAGTATGACGCAGAACAGTGGTCGTTGAGAGCAAAATTCAAATACAGTTTTACTATAAACGCGCGTAGATGAGTAAGCCGCAGTAGTAAATTCAAATAAAAGCAAAAAAATACAAAAAACAAAACACGCGCGCTGAAAAACCAATAATATTATAAATAAATAAATAAATGCAAAGAAATTCAAAAAAAAAAAACATGAAATATGTGTTAGTGATCTGAGTAGTAAGAGATAGTAAATAATAGAAAATAAAATTAAAAAATAAATAAATAAATAAATAAAATCCATAAACAAATCATTTTATTACTTCAATGTGACTTCTGAAACACAAAGTGAAACTTTTACTGAAACTTATACACGCAAACATACATTATATGCAAAAAAAAAAAAAAAATGCAATCAAATAAATATTTGTGAAAATCATCAAAATTTTGCGCAAAAACGGTTTGTGAAAATTAAAGTTAAAAAATTTAAAACAACAGTTTTATTGTTGTTGCTGTTGGGTTGTTATTTAAAAGCGTTTGATAAGCTGCATTTGGAATAATATGTACATACATGTACATATGTATATGTGTGTGTATACACATGCATCTTAAAGCGGGAATAAGGTGCTATTTCTAATTAATAAATTAAGTCAATAACTAATTATAATTACAACTAACCATTTACACACCTTTTCTAAGTAAACGTCCACGCGGAAACTTATGAAATGTTACTCTGTGCTTATCTGCTTTAAGTAAACGTTGTTGTGAAATGTGTATAATATTTGGTTAGTCGTTTTCCGTTGAAAAAAATTCCAACTTCTTTCGTAAAAATAAACAGCGAATTAGCGGAAAAGTTCACTGATTGATTTGCATCAATGTTTTTGATTTTGGCGAAATGCTCAAATTTAATTAGCGCTAATTAACGTCAACTCCAAATGACTTGGCGCCAAGCGAATGTTGTGATTTTGTGTTTTTTTCTCAATAATGACACAATACGTAAATATGTGTGTGGATGTATTTACATATATATGTACAATTGTATGTACATATGTATATTGGCTATGAAAAATGTTTGTATGCTAAAAATAACTCAGGATTGTTTTATAAAATGAAATAATATATGTACATATATATGAAGATTTTGAATTAGCGAAAATCTTATATCGAAAGAAATAAACCTATCGTTTTAAGCAATATTAGGTTATTAAGGACCGTTTTCTAAATGTCTGGTTAGTAATCAGCTGTCAGTTAAGTTCTGTTAAAAAAAAAATGTTCTTTACCGAAAAAAGGAGTCTTGGTTAAGTTAACTAACATTAAAATTT
>JAPZAG010003060.1:0-12595 GCA_027475135.1 Bactrocera correcta | reverse complement strand
GTAAATACAAGAAAATCGACTTTATACCTAAATTTAAAATTATAACATTACGGAATTCTCCTAAATGCACTGCCGTTATCCCGTTAAGGCTTTATGTAGACTTCAGTAAGCTAAAAAATGTTTATTAACTTAATATGTTAAATTAATGATTTGAAGCATTTCGATATCGACTGCTAAATGTTTAAATACAAGTAAATCGACTTTATACCTAAATATAAAATTATAACATTACGGAATTCTTCTAAATGCACTGCCGTTATACCGTTAATTCTTTATGTAGACTTCAGTAAGCTTAAAAATATTTATTAACTTAATATGTTAAACTAATGATTTGAAGCATTTCGATATCGATTGCTAAATGTGTATATACAAGAAAATCGACTTTATACCTAAATATAAGATAACGGAATTCTTCTAAATGCAGTGCCGTTATGCCGTTAAGGCTTTATGTAGACTTCAGTGAGTTAAAGAAGGTTTATAAACTTAAATATGTTAAACTAATGGTTTGAAGCATTTCGATATCGATTGCTTAATGCATATATACAAGAAATACGACTTTATACCTAAATATAAAATTATAACATTATGGAATTCTTCTAAATGCACTGCCGTTATGCCATTAGGGCTTTATGTAGACTTAAGTGCGTTAAAGAAGGTTTATTAACTTAAATATGTTAAACTAATGAGTTGAAGCATTTCGATATCGATTGCTAAATGTGTATATACAAGAAAATCGAATTTATACCTAAATATAAGATAACGGAATTCTTCTAAATGCACAGCCGTTATGCCGTTAAGGCTTTATGTAGACTTCCGTGAGTTAAAGAAGGTTAATTAACTTAAATTAAACAAATGATTTGAAGCATTTCGATATCGATAGCTAAATATGTATTAAAGAAAATCGACTTTTACCAAAATATAAGATTATGGAATTCTTCTACATCCACTGCCGTTATGCCAACTTCAGACGTTAAGAAGGTTTATTAACTTAAATATGTTAAATAATGAGTGAAGCATTTCGATATCGATTGCTAAATGTGTATATACAAGAAAATCGATTTATACCTAAATAAAAGTTTAGGGAAAAATTCCCAAATTTAACGGCCGTTATCCGTTAGGCTTTTGTAAAGAAGGTTAATTTTTAAATATTTTAAAACTAATGATTTGAAGCATTTCGATATCGTTTGCTAAATGTTTATAAAGAAAATCGACTTTTACCTAAATATAAGATTAGGAATTCTTAAAATTTACTGCGTTATCCCCCATTTTTTTTAAAAGAACGTTAAAGAAGGTTAATTATTTTAAATATGTTAAACTAAGGGTTTTGAAGCATTTCGATATCGATGCTAAATGTGTAAAAACAAGAAAATCGATTTATACCTAAATAAAAAATTTAAACCGGAATTCTTCTAAATGCACTGCCGTTATACCGTTAAGGCTTATGTAGATTTTAGAAAGCAAAAAAATGTTTTTTAACTTAATATTTTAAAACAAATGATTTGAAGCATTTCGATATCGATAGCTAAATATGTATTAAAAGAAAATCGACTTTTACCTAAATATAAGATTATGGAATTCTTCTACATCCACTGCCGTTATGCCAACTTCAGAACGTTAAAGAAGGTTTATTAACTTAAATATGTTAAACTAATGATTTGAAGCATTTCGATATCGATAGCTAAATATGTATATACAAGAAAATCGACTTTATACCTAAATATAAGATTATGGAATTCTTTTACGTGCACTGCAGTTATGCCTCCATGGCTATATGCCCACTTCAGATCGTTTAAGAAGGTTTATTAACTTAAATATGTTAAAGTAATGAGCTGAAGCATTTCGATATCGATTGCTAAATGTGTATATACAAGAAAATCGATTTCATACCTAAATAAAAGATTACGGAAAATTCCCAAATATACGGCCGTTATGCCGTTATGGCTTTTGTAAAGAAGGTTAATTATTTAAATATGTTAAACTAATGATTTGAAGCATTTCGATATCGATTGCTAAATGTGTATATTCAAGAAAATCGACTTTATACCTAAATATAAGATTACGGAATTCTTCCAAATGTACTGTCGTTATGCCGCCATGGCTCTTTATCAACTTCAATACGTTAAAGAAGGTTAATTAACTTAAATATGTTAAACTAATGGTTTGAAGCATTTCGATATCGACTGCTAAATGTGTAAATACAAGAAAATCGACTTTACACCTAATATAAAATTATAACATTACAAAATTCTTCTAAATGCACTGCCATTATACCGTTAAGGCTTTATGTAGACTTAAGTGAGTTAAAGAAGGTTTATTAACTTAATATGTTAAACTAATGATTTGCAGCATTTCGATATCGATAGCTAAATATGTATATACAAGAAAATCGACTTTATACCTAAAGATAAGATTATGGAATTCCTCTACGTGGACTACAGTTATGCCTCCATGGCTATATGCCCACTTCAGATCGTTTAAGAAGGTTTAATAACTTAAATATGTTAAAGTAATGAGCTGAAGCATTTCGATATCGATTGCTAAATGTGTATATACAAGAAAATCGATTTCATACCTAAATAAAAGATTACGGAAATTACCCAAATATACTGCCGTTATGCCGTTATGGCTTTTGCAAAGAAGGTTAATTATTTAAATATGTTAAGCTAATGGTTTGAAGCATTTCGATATCGATTGCTAAATGTGTAAATACAAGAAAATCTACTTTATACCTAAATATAAGATTATGGAATTCTTCTACGTGCACTGCAGTTATGCCTCCATGGCTATATGCCCACTTCAGATAGTTAAAGAAGGTTTATTAACTTAAATATGTTAAACTAAGGAGCTGAAGCATTTCGATATCGCTTGTCAAATATGTATATACAAGAAAATCGAATTTATACCTAAATATAAGATAACGGAATTTTTCTAAATGCACTGCCGTTATGCCGTTAAGGCTTTATGTAGACTTCAGTGCGTTAAAGAAGGTTTATTAACTTAAATATGTTAAACTAATGATTTGAAGCATTTCGATATCGCTTGCCAAATGTGTATATACAAAAAATCGACTTTATACCTAAATATAAGATTACGGAATTCTTCCATATGTACTGTCATTATGCCGCCATGGCTTTGTATCAACTTCAATACGTTAAAGAAGGTTAATTATTTTAAATATGTTAAACTAATGGTTTGAAGCATTTCGATGTCGATTGCTAAATGTGCAAATACAAGAAAATCGACTTTATACCTAAATATAAAACCATAACATTACGGAATTCTTCTAAATGCACTGCCGTTATACCGTTAAGGCTATATGTAGACTTTAGTAAGCTAAAAAATGTTTTTTAACTTAATATGTTAAACAAATGATTTGAAGCATTTCGATATCGATAGCTAAATATGTATATACAAGAAAATCGACTTTATACCTAAATATAAGATTACGGAATTCTTCTACATCCACTGCCGTTATGCCAACTTCAGATTGTTAAAGAAGGTTTATTAACTTAAATATGTTAAACTGATGAGTTGAAGCATTTCGATATCGATTGCTAAATGTGTATATACAAGAAAATCGATTTTATACCTAAATAAAAGATTACGGAATTCACCCAAATATACAGCCGTTATGCCGTTATGGCTTTATTTAAACTTCAGTAAGATAAAGAAGGTTAATTAACCTAAATATGCTAAACCAGTTATTTGAAGATTCTCGATATCGATTGCTAAGCGTGTAGATCCAAGAAAATCGACTACATACCTAAATATAAGATTACGGAATTCTTCTACATGCACTGCCGTTATGGCGCCATGGCTTTATGTTAACTTCAGGCGTTAAACAAGCTTTACTAACTTAAATATGTTAAACTAATGATTTGAAGCGTTTCGATATCGATTCCTAAATGACTGTGTACAAGAAAATCGAATTCATACCTAAATATAAGATTACGTAATTCTTCTAAATGCACTGCCGTTATGCCGTTATGCCGTTATGGCTTTATATTAACTTCAGTTCGTTAAAGAAGGTTTATTAACTTAAATATGTTAAACTAATGATTTGAAGCATTTCGATATCGATTGCTTAAAGCATATATTTAAGAAAATCGACTTTATACCTGAATATAACACTACGGATATCTTCCAAATGTACTGTCGTTATGCCGCCATGGCTCTTTATCAACTTCAATACGTTAAAGAAGGTTAATTAACTTAAATATGTTAAACTAATGATTTGAAGCATTTCGATATCGCTTGCTTATTGTGTATATACAAGAAAATCGAATTTATACCTAAATATAAGATAACGGAATTTTTCTAAATGCACTGCCGTTATGCCGTTAACGCTCTATGTAGACTTCAGTGCGTTAAAAAAGGTTTATTAACTTAAATATGTTAAACTAATGATTTGAAGCATTTCGATATCGATTGCTAAATGTGTATATTCAAGAAAATCGACTTTGTACCTAAATATAAGATTACGGAATTCTTCCAAATGTACTGTTGTTATGCCGCCATGGCTTCGTATCAACTTAGATACGTTAAAAAAGGTTAATTATTTTAAATATGTTAAACTAATGGTTTGAAGCATTTCGATATCGACTGCTAAATGTGTAAATACAAAAAAATCGACTTTACACCTAAATATAAAATTATAACATTACAGAATTCTTCTAAATGCACTGCCGTTATACCGTTAAGGCTTTATGTAGACTTCAGTTAGCTAAAAAATGGTTATTAACTTTATATGTTAAACTAATGATTTGAAGCATTTCGATATCGATAGCTAAATATGTATATACAAGAAAATCGACTTTATACCTAAATATAAGAAGATTATGGAATTCTTCTACGTGCACTGCAGTTATGCCTCCATGGCTATATGCCCACTTCAGATCGTTAAAGAAGGTTTATTAACTTAAATATGTTAAACTAATGAGCTGAAGCATTTCGATATCGATTGCTAAATGTGTATATACAAGAAAATCGATTTTATACCTAAATAAAAGATTACGGAAATTCCCCAAATATACTGCCGTCATGCCGCACAATGGGTAATCGGCGGCAAAAATATGTAATTTTTAACTATCTAATTTTAACAAAATCTCATTCCAGTAGTCTTTCTAGACAATGAATATAGTTTAATTTATCACTTATTTGCGAATTGCCATTTCACTGACATAACAACGTATTTTTAAAGTCAAATAAACAAAAAAATCTCTTGAAAATTGTGAAAAATATTGAGAAATATATGAGTACAGAAGTAAGGGATTTCGACGTTTTATGCAATAAGAAGTGACTTTAAAGTGTAGCCTAATATATATTATAATATATTATAAAATAATTATTTTCATTTCATAGGCCTAATTCATGTCAATTTTGACAAAGTTTTAAAATAAAACCATTTTTTAAACACTTTTACATAAAAATTATAGATTTGACAATTAGCTACATGTACCTACATGGTCTAGTTAGTCCTAATATTTGATGTACACTTTAAGGAATATGATAACAAAAAAAAAAAACTGCGCATATGTGCGGATACGTGCGGATAAGGATCAAAGATAGCTATAACCTTGTCTGTTGGAATTTTTTTTTTCGTTGTTTTGTTTTTTTTTTTTTTTTATTGTTCGGTTTGTTGCTTTGTTGTTATTTTTTGGAGTTGTCTCTCGTTATACAACAACAACAAAATACTAGTTTAGATGCCTTATATTATTTGAACTAATTACACAGTACAACAGCTAATCTGGGGGGTGAGAAATTCCAGGTCGGGGTGATGGTACTAGGTCAGTATAGTAAAACCCTCAAAGGGTTTGGTGTTCGTATGTGTCGTATGTGATACCGAGAGAAGTGCAAACGGGTAAAAAAAAATTAACAAAACACGAAATTTTGAAATGGCAAAAGAAATAAAATATTGTGATATTGCAGAAATTTAAAATAATATTAAATACAATCAATAGTCAAGCAGCAATAGATCCTCAAAAATTTGAAATTTATTGCATGAAAACTGCGAGGTTATATGTCAGCCTTTATGAATTTTACTATATGCCAATGACGATACATAAAGTAAAGATTACAAGAAATATAGGCTTAATCATTCTAGAAAATGCGACAGAATTTCTACAAATCAAGATGTAATGCACTTGCTTTTAGCTTCATCACCTTTGTGCCAAATTTCACTCTAATATCTTTATTTATGGCTTAGTTATGGCACTTTATAGGATTTCGGTTTCCGCCTTTTTGTGGGCGTGGCAGTGGGGCGATTTTGCCCATCTTCGAACTTAACCTTCTTATGGAGCCAAGAAATACGTGTCCCAAGTTTTATCACGATATCTCAATTTTTACTCAAGTTACAGCTTGCACAGACGGACGGACGGACAGACAGACATCCGGATTTCAATTCTACTCGTCACCCTGATCACTTTGGTATATATAACCCTATATCTGACACTTTTAGTTTTAGGACTTACAAACAACCGTTATGTGAACAAAACTATAATACTCTCTTTAGCAACTTTGTTGCGAGAGTATAAAAATGAACTGCGGATACGTGCGGATAAGGATCAAAGATAGCTATGAACGGTTGTTGTGACAACGGACGCAATTGTTTAATTTATTGCGCGTCTTCACATATTGATAATTTAAAGAAGCGTTTGTGTAATTTCGAAATTCGTTGTTTAATAAAAATCTAACAGTTTATAACAAGTGTTATTTGTATAAATATATATTGCAAATAATATTTGCAAAATGTCATTCGTTTCAATAAGTAATCGACAGCTTACTGAAGAATTTATTCGTTGCGGGCGAAAAAGTGATATGTTGACGCAGTTTTTGAGGGATAAATTCCCTTCTTTTAGTGAAGATAAGGTGAAGTTGATTTTAGAACAAATTAAAAAAAGGTACATAACTTCATTCAATTCAAAATGGAACCAGTGCCAGAGGAAAAAAAACCTACTATTTAAAAATCATTCTGTATGGCTGGATAAAGGACAAGGTTATTGAAATACGTCACAATCTTTTATTTACCATGATAGACACAAAAATAGCTCAAGCAGCAACTGGTTGTAAAGCATCATCTGTCTGTTACATATGTAATGCAAGCCCTAAAGAAATGAACAACCTAGAATCCGTCGTCAAAAAATCATGCAATCAGGAAGCAGTTAAGTTGGGAATTTCTCCCTTACATGCTAGAATAAAAACAATGGAATTTATTTTACATATTGGGTATAATTTAACTTTTAAAAGGTGGTCTACTAATGCGGAAACCAAGCCACTTAAAGAAGAAAACAAGAAAAGGATTCAGACAGAATTACGCCAAAGATTGGGTATTAGGGTTGACCATGTTCAACAGGGTTTAGGCACAACAAATACTGGAAATACGTCTAGAAAATTTTTTAAAAAACCCGAGGTAGTTTCAGAGGTAACTGGGGTTGACCTGGAATTAATCAAACGACTGGCTACAATACTTGAAGTAATTACTTGTGGTGAGAGCATAGACCCAGTAAAATATGGAAAGTATGCTTTAGATACGGCTAGACTATTTGTTGGGACGTATAACTGGTATTATATGCCAGTGACAATACATAAGATGCTGGTACATGGCGAAAGCATAATTAGAAGTTCTTTTCTCCCTATCGGTAATCTTTCTGAAGAGGCGCAGGAGGCTCGTAACAAGGATTATAGAAACTATCGCCTTCGTTACGCAAGGAAATGCAGTCGAACTTCAACTAATGAAGATATTTTAAAGAGACTCTTAGTTACTTCTGATCCACTTTTATCAAGTGTAAGAGTTACAACTGTAATAAAACACATAGATCTATTAGAAGATGCAAAAGGACTACTTTTAAATTAAATCTCAAACTTAGTAAATGAGAACGTATTTATAATCTTAATTTTTTTTTTTTTAATTTAATTTTTTTTATTTGCTTTATTTTTTCTGGACAAGCTTATATTTACAAAATATTACACTGTAGAAAATTTCGTTACTGTAGGATGATTTTTGATTTTTGTGTTATATGGGAGGTGGGCGTGGTTGTGGGCGGATTTTAACAAAATTTTTTTTTTAATCTAATTTGGCAATATGAGAGATGTGTGCCAAATTTCAAAGCCCTACCTCGATTCCTTCTATTTTTTGCCGCGGCTTGTATGAAGCGGCCCCACTGTGTGCCGTTATGGCTATTGTAAAGAAGGCTAATTATTTAAATATGTTAAGCTAAAGGTTTGAAGCATTTCGATATCGATTGCTAAATGTGTAAATACAAGAAAATCGACTTTATACCTAAATGTAAAATTATAACATTATGGAATTCTTCTAAATGCACTGCCGTTATGCCATTAGGGCTTTATGTATACTTTAGTAAGCTAAAAAATGTTTATTATCTTAATATGTTAAACAAATGATTTGAAGCATTTCGATATCGATAGCTAAATATGTATATACACGAAAATCGACTTTATACCCAAATATAAGATTATGGAATTCTTCTACGTGCACTGCAGTTATGCCGCCATGGCTATATGCCCACTTCAGATCGTTTAAGAAGGTTTATTAACTTAAATATGTTAAACTAATGAGCTGAAGCATTTCGATATCGATTGCTAAATGTGTATATACAAGAAAATTGACTTTATACCTAAATATAAGATTATGGAATTCTTCTACATCCACTGCCGTTATGCCAACTTCAGATCGTTAAAGAAGCATTTCGATATTGATTGCTAAATGTGTATATACAAGAAAATCGAATTTATACCTAAATATAAGATAACGGAATTCTTCTAAATGCATTGCCGTTATGCCGTTATTTCTTTATGTAGACTTCAGTGAGTTAAAGTAGGTTTATTAACTTAAATATGTTAAACTAATGGTTTGAAGCATTTCGATATCGATTGCTTAATGCACATATACAAGAAAATCGACTTTATACCCAAATAGAAAACCACGGAATTCTTCCGAATGTACTGTCGTTATGCCGCCATGGTTTGTATCAACTACAATACGTTAAAGAAGGTTAATTAACTTAAATATGTTAAACTAATGGTTTGAAGCATTTCGATATCGACTGCTAAATGTGTAAATACAAGAAAATCGACTTTACACCTAAATATAAAATTATAACATTACGGGATTCTTTTAAATGCACTGCCGTTATACCGTTAAGTCTTTATGTAGACTTCAGTATGCTAAAAACTGTTCATTAACTTAATATGTTAAACTAATGATTTGAAGCATTTCGTTATCGATAGCTAAATATGTATATACAAGAAAATCGAATTTATACCTAAATATAAGATTATGGAATTCTTCTACGTGCACTGCAGTTATGCCGCCATGGCTATATGCCCACTTCAGATCGTTTAAGAAGGTTTATTAACTTAAATATGTTAAACTAATGAGCTGAAGCATTTCGATATCGATTGCTAAATGTGTATATACAAGAAAATCGATTTCATACCTAAATAAAAGATTACGGAAATTACCCAAATATACTGCCGTTATGCCGTTATGGCTTTTTTAAAGAAGGTTAATTATTTAAATATGTTAAGCTAATGGTTTGAAGCATTTCGATATCGATTGCTAAATGTGTAAATACAAGAAAATGGACTTTATACCTAAATATAAAATTATAACATTATGGAATTCTTCTAAATGCACTGCCGTTATGCCATTAGGGCTTTATGTAGACTTTAGTGCATTAAAGAAGGTTTAGTAACTTAAATATGTTAAACTAATGAGCTGAAGCATTTCGATATCGATTGCTAAATGTGTATATACAAGAAAATCGACTTTATACCTAAATATCAGATTACGGAATTCTTCCAAATGTACTGTCGTTATGCCGCCATGGCTTTGTATCTCCTTCAATACGTTAAAAAAGGTTAATTATTTTAAATATGTTAAACTAATGGTTTGAAGCATTTCGATATCGATTGCTAAATGAGTATATACAAGAAAATCGAATTCATACCTAAATATAAAATTATAACATTACGGAATTCTTCTAAATGCACTGCCGTTATACCGCTAAGGCTTTATGTAGACTTCAGTAAGCTAAAAAGTGTTTATTAACTTAATATGTTAAACTAATGGTTTGAAGCATTTCGATATCGATTGCTAAATGTGTAAATACAAGAAAATGGACTTTATACCTAAATATAAAATTATAACATTATGGAATTCTTCTAAATGCACTGCCGTTATGCCATTAGGGCTTTATGTAGACTTTAGTGCATTAAAGAAGGTTTAGTAACTTAAATATGTTAAACTAATGGTTTGAAGCATTGCGATATCGATTGCTTAATGCATATATACAAGAAAATCGACTTTATACCTAAATATAAGACTACGGTATTCTTACAAATGCACTGCCGTTATGCCGTTATGGCTTTATATTAACTTCAGTTCGTTAAAGAAGGTTAATTAACTTAAATATGTTAAACTAATGGTTTGAAGCATTTCGATATCGACTGCTAAATGTGTAAATACAAGAAAATCGACTTTATACATAATTTTAAATTATAACATTATGGAATTCTTCTACGTGCACTGCAGTTATGCCTCCATGGCTATATGCCCACTTCAGATCGTTTAAGAAGGTTTATTAACTTAAATATGTTAAACTAGTGAGCTGAGGCATTTCGGTATCGATTGCTAAATATGTATATACAAGAAAATCGATTTCATACCTTAATAAAAGATTACGGAAATTACCCAAATATACTGCCGTTATGACTTTTGTAAAGAAGGTTAATTATTTAAATATGTTAAGCTAATGGATTGCAGCATTTCGATATCGATTGCTAAATGTGTAAATACAAGAAAATGGACTTTATACCTAAATATAAAATTATAACATTATGGAATTCTTCTAAATGCACTGCCGTTATGCCATTAGGGCTTTATGTTGACTTAAGTGCGTTAAAGAAGGTTTATTAACTTAAATATGTTAAACTTATGATTTAAAGCATTTCGATATCGATTGCTAAATGTGCATATACAAGAAAATCGAATTTATACCTAAATATAAAATTATAACAATACGAAATTCTTCTAAATGCAATGCCGTAATGCCATTAAGGCTTTATGTAGACTTCAGTGAGTTAAAGAAGGTTTATTAACTTAAATAAGTTAAACTAATGGTTTGAAGCATTTCGATATCGATTGCTAAATGTGTATATACAAGAAAATCGACTTTACACCTGAATATAAAATTATAACATTACGGAATTCTTCTAAATGCACTGCCGTTACACCGTTAAGGCTTTATGTAGACTTCAGTAAGCTGAAAAATGTTTATTAACTTAATATGTTAAACTAATGATTTGAAGCATTTCGATATCGATAGCTAAATATGTATATACAAGAAAATCGACTTTATGCCTAAATATAAGATTATGGAATTCTTCTACGTGCACTGCAGTTATGCCTCCATGGCTATATGCCCACTTCAGATCGTTTTAGAAGATTTATTAACTGAAATATGTTAAACTAATGATCAGAAGCATATCGATATCGATTGCTAAATGTGTATATACAAGAAAATCGAATTTATACCTAAATATAAAATTATAACATTACGGAATTCTTCTAAATGCACTGCCGTTACGGAATTCTTCTAAATGCACTGCCGTTATACCGTTAAGGCTTTATGTATACTTTAATAAGCTAAAAAATGTTTATTAACTTAATATGTTAAGCTAATGATTTGAAGCATTTCGATATCGATTGCTTAATGTGTAAATCCAAGAAAATCGACTACATACCTAAATATAAGATAACGGAATTCTTCTACATGCTTTATGTTAACTTCAGGCGTTAAAGAAGCTTTATTAACTTAAATATGTTAAACTTATGATTTGAAGCATTTCGATATCGATTGCTAAATGAGTATATACAAGAAAATCGAATTTATACCTAAATATAAAATTAAAACATTACGGAATTCTTCTAAATGCACTGCCGTTATACCGTTAAGGCTTTATGTAGACTTTAATAAGCTAAAAAATGTTTATTAACTTAATATGTTAAACTAATGATTTGAAGCATTTCGATATCGATATCTAAATTTGTATATAAAAGAAAATCGACTTTATTCCTAAATATAAGATTACGGAATTCTTCCAATTGCACTGCTCTTATGGCTTTATATCAATACGTTAAAGAAGGTTTATTAACTTAAATATGTTAAACTAATGATGTGAAGCATTTCGATATCGCTTGCCAAATATGTATATACAAGAAAATCGAATTTATACCTAAATATAAGATAACGGAATTTTTCTAAATTCACTGCCCTTATGCCGTTAACGCTTTATGTAGACTTCAGTGCGTTAAAGAAGGTTAATTAACTTAAATATTTAAACTTATGATTTGAAGCAATTCGATATCGATTGCTAAAAGTGCATATACAAGAAAATCGACTTTATACCTAAATATAAGATAACGGAATTCTTCCAAATGTACTGCCATTATGCCGCCAGGGCTTTGTATCAACTTCAATACTTTATACCTAAATATAAGATTACGGAATTCTTCCAATTGCACTGCTGTTATGGCTTTATATCAATACGTTAAAGAAGGTTAATTAACTTAAAT
>JAPZAG010003059.1:0-12600 GCA_027475135.1 Bactrocera correcta | reverse complement strand
ATCGATATCGAAATGCTTAAAATACCGGGTTTAAACATATTTAAGTTAAAAAACCTTCTTTAACAAACTGAAGTTAACATAAAGCCATAACGGTATAATGGCAGTGCATTTGGAAGAATTCCGTATTCTTATATTTAGGTATAAAGTCGATTTTGTTGTATATACACATTAGCAATCAATAACGAGATGGTTCAACTCATTAGTTTAACATATTTAAGTTAATAAACCTTCTTTAACGATCTGAAGGTGATATAAAACCATGGCGGCATAACGGCAGTGCATTTAGAAGAATTCCGTAATCTTATATTTAGGTATAAAGTCGATTTTCTTGTATACACACATTTAGCAATCGATAACGAAATGCTTCAAATCATTAGTTTAACATATTTAAGTTAATTAACCTTCTTTAACGAAGTTGATATAAAGCCATGGCGGCGTAACGGCAGTGCATGTAGAAGAATTCCGTAGTCTTATATTTAGGTATAAAGTCGATTTTGTTGTATATACACATAAGCAATCGATATCGAGATGGTTCAACTCATTAGTTTAACAATCTTAAGTTAATTAACCTTATTTTTCTCACTGAAGTGTACATAAAGCCATAACGGTATAACGGCAGTGCATTTGGAAGAATTCCGTAATCTTATATTTAGGTATAAAGTCGAGTTTCTTGTATTTACACATTAAGCAATTGATATCGAAATGCATCAGATAACTGGTTTAGCATATTTATGTTAATTAACCTTCTTTATCTTACTAAAGTTTACATAACGCCATAACGGTATAACGGCAGTACATTTATATGAACTCCGTTATCTTACATTTAGGTATAAAGTCGTTTTTGTTGTACATACACATTTAGCAATCGATATTGAAATGCTTCAAATCATTAGTTTAACATATTTAAGTTAGTTAACCTTCTTTAACGTAATAAAAGTGATATAAAGCCATGGCGGCATAACGACAGTGCATTTAGAAGAATTCCGTAATCTTATATTTGGGTATAAAGTCGATTTTTTTGTATATACACATCTAGCAATCGATATCGAAATGCTTCAAATCATTAGTTTAACATATTTAAGTTAATTAACCTTCTTTAACGTATTGAAGTCGATATAAAGCCATGGCGGCATAACGACAGTACATTTGGAAGAATTTCGTAATTTTATATTTAGGTATAAAGTCGATTTTGTTGTATATACACATTTAGCAATCGATATCGAAATGCTTCAAATCATTATTTTAACATATTTAAGTTAATTAACCTTCTTTAACGTAATGAAGGTGATAAAAAGCCATGGCGGCATAACGACAGTGCATGTAGAAGAATTCCGTAATCTTATATTTAGGTATATAGTCGATTTTCTTGTATTTACGCATTTAGCAATCGATATCGAAAATCTTTAAATCATTAGTTTAACATATTTAAGTTAGTTAACCTTCTTTAACGTAATGAAGGTGATATAAAGCCATGGCGGCATAACGACAGTGCATTTAGAAGAATTCCGTAATCTTATATTTAGTTATAAAGTCGATTTTGTTTAACGAAATGCTTCAAATAATTAGTTTAACATATTTAAGTTAATTAACCTTCTTTCTCTGACTGCAGTTTACATAAAGCCATAACGGTATAACGCCAGTGCATTTGGAAGAATTCCGTAAACCTATATTTAGGTATAATGTCGATTTTGTTGTATATACACATTTAGCAATCGATATCGAGATGCTTCAAATCATTAGTTTAACATATTTAAGTTAATTAACCTTCTTTTTCTTACTGAAGTTTACGTAAAGCCATAACGGTATAACGGCAGTGCATTTGGAAGAATTCTGTAATCTTATATTTAGGTATAAAGTCGATTTTCTTCTATACTCCTTTAGCTATCGATATCGAAATGCTTCAAATCATTCGTTTAACATATTTAAGATCGTTAACCTTCTTTAACGTATTGAAGTCGATATAAAGCCATGGCGGCATAACGACAGTACATTTGGAAGAATTTCGTAATCTTATATTTAGGTATAAAATCGATTTTGTTGTATATACACATTTAGCAATCGATATCGAAATGCTTCTAATCATTAGTTTAACATATTTAAGTTAGTTTACCTTCTTTAACGTAATGAAGGTGATATAAAGCCACGGCGGCATAACGGCAGTGCATTTAGAAGAATTCCGTTATCGTATATTTATGTATAAAGTCGATTTTGTTGTATATACACATTTAGCAATCGATATCGAAATGCTTCAAATCATTAGTTTAACATATTTAAGTTAATTAACCTTTGTTATCTTACCGAAGTTTACATAAAGCCAAAACGGTATAACACCAGTTCATTTGGAAGAATTCCGTAAACTTATATTTAGGTAAAAAGTCGATTTTCTTGTATACGCCTTTAGCTATCGATATCGAAATGCTTCAAATGATTCGTTTAACATATTTAAGATCGTTAACCTTCTTTAACTTAATGAAGGTGATATAAAGCCATGGCGGCATAACGACAGTGCATTTAGAAGAATTCCGTAATCTTATATTTATGTATAAAGTCAATTTTCTTGTATATACACATTTAGCAATCGATATCGAAATGTTTCAAATCATTAGTTTAACATATTTAAGTTCAGTAACCTTCTTTAACGTAATGAAGGTGATATAAAGCCATATCGGCATAACGACAGTGCATTTAGAAGAATTCCGCTATCGTATATTTATGTATAAAGTCGATTTTGTTGTATATACACATTTATCATTAGTTTAACATATTCAAGTTAATAAACCTTCTTTAACGAACGGAAGTTGGCTTAAAGCCATGGCGGCATAACGGCAGTGCATTTAGAAGAATTCCGTAATCTTATATTTATGTATAAGGTCGATTTTCTTGTATATAGACATTCAGCAATCGATATCGAGATGGTTCAACTCATTAGTTTAACATACTTAAGTTAATTAACCTTATTTTTCTCACTGAAGTGTACATAAAGCCATAACGGTATAACGGCAGTGCATTTGGAAGAATTCCGTAATCTTATATTTAGGTATAAAGTCGAGTTTCTTGTATTTACACATTAAGCAATTGATATCGAAATGCATCAGATAACTGGTTTAGCATATTTATGTTAATTAACCTTCTTTATCTTACTAAAGTATACATAAAGCCATAACGGTATAACGGCAGTACATTTATATGAATTCCGTTATATTACATTTAGGTATAAAGTCGATTTTGTTGTACATACACATTTAGCAATCGATATTGAAATGCTTCAATTCATTAGTTTAACATATTTAAGTTAGTTAACCTTCTTTAACGTAATGAAAGTGATATAAAGCCATGGCGGCATAACGACAGTGCATTTAGAAGAATTCCGTAATCTTATATTTGGGTATTAAGTCGATTTTCTTGTATATACACATTTAGCAATCGATATCGAAATGCTTCAAATCATTAGTTTAACATATTTAAGTTAATTAACCTTCTTTAACGTATTGAAGTCGATATAAAGCCATGGCGGCATAACGACAGTACATTTGGAAGAATTTCGTAATCTTATATTTAAATATAAAGTCGATTTTGTTGTATATACACATTTAGCAATCGATATCGAAATGCTTCAAATCATTAGTTTAACATATTTAAGTTAATTAACCTTCTTTAACGTAATGAAGGTGATATAAAGCCATGGCGGCATAACGACAGTGCATGTAGAAGAATTCCGTAATCTTATATTTAGGTATATAGTCGATTTTCTTGTATTTACGCATTTAGCAATCGATATCGAAAATCTTCAAATCATTAGTTTAACAAATTTAAGTTAATTAACCTTCGTTAACGTATTGAAGTCGATATAAAGCCATGGCGGCATAACGGCAGTACATTTGGAAGAATTCCGAAGTCTTATATTTATGTATAAAGTCGATTTTCTTGTATGTACACATTTAACAATCGATATCGAAATGCTTCAAATAATTAGTTTAACATATTTAAGCTAATAAACCTTCTTTAACGAACGGAAGTTGGCTTAAAGCCATGGCGGCATAACGGCAGTGCATTTAGAAGAATTCCGTAATCTTATATTTAGGTATAAAGTCGATTTTTTTGTTTATACACATTTAGCTATCGATATCGAAATGCTTCAAATCATAAGTTTAACATATTAAGTTAATAAACATTTTTTAGCATACTGAAGTCTACATAAAGCCTTAACGGTATAACGGCAGTGCATTTAGAAGAATTCCGTAATATTATAATTTTATATTTAGGTATAAAGTCGATTTTCTTGTATATACACGTTTCGCAATCGATATCGAAATGCTTCAGATAACTAGTTTAACATAATTAAGTTAATAAACCTCCTTTAGCGAACTGAAGTTGACATAAAGCCATAATTCCATAGTCTTATATTTAGGCATAAAGTCGATTTTCTTGTATATACACATTTAGCAATCGATATCGAAATGCTTCAAATCATTAGTTTAACATATTTAAGTTAATTAACCTTCTTTAACGAACGGAAGTTGGCATAAAGCCATTACGGCATAACGGCAGTGCATTTAGAAGAATTCCGTAATCTTATATTTAGGTATAAAGTCGATTTTCTTGTATATACACATTTAGCAATCGATAACGAAATGCTTCAAATCATTAGTTTAACATATTTAAGTTAATTAACCTTCTTTAACGTAATGAAGGTGACATAAAGACATGGCGGCATAACGGCACTGCATTTGGAAGAATTCCGTAGTCTTAACTTTAGGCATAAATTCGAATTTCTTTTATATACACATTTTCCAATCGATATCGAAATGCTTCAAATAACCCGTTTAGCATATTTAAATGAATTAAACTTCTCTATCTTACTGAAGTTTATATAAAGCCATCACGGCATAACGGCAGTATATTTATATGAATTCCGTTATCTTATATTTAGGTATAAAGTCGATTTTGTTGTACATACACATTTTGCAATCGATATCGAAATGCTTCAAATCATTCGTTTAACATATTTAAGTTAGTTAACCTTCTTTAACGTAAGGAAGGTGTTATAAAGCCATGGCGGCATAACGACAGTGCATGCAGAAGAATTCCGTAATCTTATATTTAGGTATAAAGTCGATTTTGTTGTATATACACATTTAGCGATCGATAACGAAATGCTTCAAATCATTAGTTTAACATATTTAAGTTAATTAGCCTTCTTTAACGTAATGAAGGTGACATAAAGACATGGCGGCATAACGACAGTACATTTGGAAGAATTCCGTTATCTTATGTTTAGGTATAAATTCGATTTTTTTTTACATACACATTTAGCTATCGATATCGAAATGCTGCAAATCATTAGTTTAACAAATTTAAGTTAATTAACCTTCTTTAAGGTATTGAAGTTGATATAAAGCTATGGCGGCATAACGACAGTACATTTGGAAGAATTCCGTAGTCTTATATTTAGGTATAAAAACGATTTTCTTTTATATATGCATTAAGCAATCGATATCGAAATGCTTCAAATACCTGGTTTAACATATTTAAGTTAATAAACCTTCTTTAACAAACTGAAGTTAACATAAAGCCATAACGGTATAATGGCAGTGCATTTGGAAGAATTCCGTAATCTTATATTTAGGTATAAAGTCGATTTTCTTGTATATACACATTAAGTAATCGATATCGAAAAGCATTAGATAACTGGTTTAGCATATTTAAGTTAATTAACCTTCTTTATCTTACTAAAGTTTACATAAAGCCATAACGGCATAACGGCAGTATATTTATATGAATTCCGTTATCTTATATTTAGGTATAAAGTCGATTTTGTTGTACATACACATTTAGCAATCGATATTGAAATGCTTCAAATCATTAGTTTAACATATTTAAGTTAGTTAACCTTCTTTAACGTAAGAAAGGTGATATAAAGCCATGGCGGCATAACGACAGTGCATGTTGAAGAATTCCGTAATCTTATATTTGGGTATAAAGTCGATTTTGTTGTATATACGCATCTAGCAATCGATATCGAAATGCTTCAAATCATTAGTTTAACATATTTAAGTTAATTAACCCTCTTTATCTTACTGAAGTCTACAAACGCCTTAACGGCATAACGGCAAAGCATTTAGAAGAATTACGTAATCTTATATTTAGGTATAAAGTCGATTTTCTTTTATATACACATTTAGCAATCGATATCGAAATGCTTAAAAGTCATTAGTTTAATATGTTTAAGTTAATTAACCTTCTTTAACGTAATGAAGGTGATATAGAGCCATGGCGGCATAACGACAGTGCATGTAGAAGAATTCCGTAATCTTATATTTAGGTATATAGTCGATTTTCTTGTATTTACGCATTTAGCAATCGATATTGAAAATCTTCAAATCATTAGTTTAACATATTTAAGTTAGTTAACCTTCTTTGACGTGATGAAGGTGATATAAAGCCATGGCGGCATAACGACAATGCATGTAGAAGAATTCCGTAATCTTATATTTAGGTATATAGTCGATTTTCTTGTATTTACGCATTTAGCAATCGATATCGAAAATCTTCAAATCATTAGTTTAACATATTTAAGTTAGTTAACCTTCTTTAACGTAATGAAGGTGATATAAAGCCATGGCGGCATAACGACAGTGCATGTAGAAGAATTCCGTAATCTTATATTTAGGTATAAAGTCGATTTTTTTGTTTTAGCTATCGATATCGAAATGCTTCAAATCATTAGTTTAACATATTTAAGTTAATTAACCTTCTTTAACGTAATGAAGGTGACATAAAGACATGGCGGCATAACGGCACTGCATTTGGAAGAATTCCGTAGTCTTAACTTTAGGCATAAATTCGAATTTCTTTTATATACACATTTTCCAATCGATATCGAAATGCTTCAAATAACCCGTTTAGCATATTTAAATGAATTAAACTTCTCTATCTTACTGAAGTTTATATAAAGCCATCACGGCATAACGGCAGTATATTTATATGAATTCCGTTATCTTATATTTAGGTGTAAAGTCGATTTTGTTGTACATACACATTTTGCAATCGATATCGAAATGCTTCAAATCATTCGTTTAACATATTTAAGTTAGTTAACCTTCTTTAACGTAAGGAAGGTGTTATAAAGCCATGGCGGCATAACGACAGTGCATGCAGAAGAATTCCGTAATCTTATATTTAGGTATAAAGTCGATTTTGTTGTATATACACATTTAGCGATCGATAACGAAATGCTTCAAATCATTAGTTTAACATATTTAAGTTAATTAGCCTTCTTTAACGTAATGAAGGTGACATAAAGACATGGCGGCATAACGACAGTACATTTGGAAGAATTCCGTTATCTTATGTTTAGGTATAAATTCGATTTTTTTTCACATACACATTTAGCTATCGATATCGAAATGCTGCAAATCATTAGTTTAACAAATTTAAGTTAATTAACCTTCTTTAAGGTATTGAAGTTGATATAAAGCTATGGCGGCATAACGACAGTACATTTGGAAGAATTCCGTAGTCTTATATTTAGGTATAAAAACGATTTTCTTTTATATATGCATTAAGCAATCGATATCGAAATGCTTCAAATACCTGGTTTAACATATTTAAGTTAATAAACCTTCTTTAACAAACTGAAGTTAACATAAAGCCATAACGGTATAATGGCAGTGCATTTGGAAGAATTCCGTAATCTTATATTTAGGTATAAAGTCGATTTTCTTGTATATACACATTAAGTAATCGATATCGAAAAGCATTAGATAACTGGTTTAGCATATTTAAGTTAATTAACCTTCTTTATCTTACTAAGTTTACATAAAGCCATAACGGCATAACGGCAGTATATTTATATGAATTCCGTTATCTTATATTTAGGTATAAAGTCGATTTTGTTGTACATACACATTTAGCAATCGATATTGAAATGCTTCAAATCATTAGTTTAACATATTTAAGTTAGTTAACCTTCTTTAACGTAAGAAAGGTGATATAAAGCCATGGCGGCATAACGACAGTGCATGTTGAAGAATTCCGTAATCTTATATTTGGGTATAAAGTCGATTTTGTTGTATATACGCATCTAGCAATCGATATCGAAATGCTTCAAATCATTAGTTTAACATATTTAAGTTAATTAACCCTCTTTATCTTACTGAAGTCTACAAACGCCTTAACGGCATAACGGCAAAGCATTTAGAAGAATTACGTAATCTTATATTTAGGTATAAAGTCGATTTTCTTTTATATACACATTTAGCAATCGATATCGAAATGCTTCAAATCATTAGTTTAATATGTTTAAGTTAATTAACCTTCTTTAACGTAATGAAGGTGATATAGAGCCATGGCGGCATAACGACAGTGCATGTAGAAGAATTCCGTAATCTTATATTTAGGTATATAGTCGATTTTCTTGTATTTACGCATTTAGCAATCGATATTGAAAATCTTCAAATCATTAGTTTAACATATTTAAGTTAGTTAACCTTCTTTGACGTGATGAAGGTGATATAAAGCCATGGCGGCATAACGACAATGCATGTAGAAGAATTCCGTAATCTTATATTTAGGTATATAGTCGATTTTCTTGTATTTACGCATTTAGCAATCGATATCGAAAATCTTCAAATCATTAGTTTAACATATTTAAGTTAGTTAACCTTCTTTAACGTAATGAAGGTGATATAAAGCCATGGCGGCATAACGACAGTGCATGTAGAAGAATTCCGTAATCTTATATTTAGGTATAAAGTCGATTTTTTTGTTTTAGCTATCGATATCGAAATGCTTCAAATCATAAGTTTAACATATTAAGTTAATAAACATTTTTTAGCATATTGAAGTCTACATAAAGCCTTAGCGGTATAACGGCAGTGCATTTAGAAGAATTCCGTAATGTTATAATTTTATATTTAGGTATAAAGTCGATTTTATGTATATACACATTTCGCAATCGATATCGAAATGCTTCAGATAACTGGTTTAACATATTTAAGTTAATAAACCTCCTTTAGAGAACTGAAGTTGACAAAAAGCCATAATTCCATAGTCTTATATTTAGGCATAAAGACGATTTTGTTGTATATACACATTTAGCAATCGATATTGAGATGGTTCAACTCATTTGTTTAAATTATCTAACAAATGCTTTATGTTCGACCCACCTCATTCAAATAGTTTAGCCTCAGAGCGTTAGCAAAGTTGAAACAAAAATGTGACTATTGCCAAGCGCCTGGTAGGAGTAGAAGAAAGATTGAAGACTTTCCTGAGAGCTCTTTAAATTATCTAACCAATGCTTTATGTTTGACTCACCTCGTTCAAATAGTTTACCCGCTAGAGCGTTATCAAAAGTGAAACAAAAATGTGACTATTCCAAGCCCCTGATAGGAGTAGAAAAAAAGATTGAAGACTTTCCTGAGAGCTCTTTAAATTATCTAACCAATGCTTTATGTTTGACCAAACCCTCGTTCCAATAGTTTAGCCGCTAGAGCGTTAGCAAAGTTGAAACAAAAATGTGACTATTTCCAAGCCCCTGATAGGAGTAGAAGAAAGATTGAACACTTTCCTGAGAGCTCTTTAAATTATCTAACCAATGCTTTATGTTTGACCACCTCGTTCCAATAGTTTAGCCGCTAGAGCGTTATCAAAGTTGAAACAAAAATGTGACTATTCCAAGCCCCTGATAGGAGTAGAAGAAAATTAAAGACTTTCCTGAGAGCTCTTTAAATTATCTAACCAATGCTTTATGTTTGACCACCTCGTTCAAATAGTTTACCGCTAGAGCGTTATCAAAGTTGAAACAAAAATGTGACTATTCCAAGCCCCTGATAGGAGTAGAAGAAAGATTGAAGACTTTCCTGAGAGCTCTTTAAATTATCTAACCAATGCTTTATGTTTGACCTAACTCGTTAATAGTTTAGCCACTAGAGCGTTAGCAAAGTTGAAACAAAAATGTGACTATTTCCAAGCCCCTGATAGGAGTAGAAGAAAGATTAAAGACTTTCCTGAGAGCTCTTTAAATTATCTAACCAATGCTTTATGTTTGACTCACCTCGTTCAAAAGTTTACCCTAGAGCGTTTAAAAGTTGAAACAAAAATGTGACTATTCCAAGCCCCTGATAGTGTAGAACAAAAATTAAAGACTTTCCTGAGAGCCCCTTTAAATTATCTATCCAATGCTTATTTTGACCCACCTCGTTCAATAGTTTACCGCTAGAGCGTTACAAAGTTGAAACAAAATGTGACTATTCCAAGCCCTGGAGGAGTAGAAGAAAATTAAACTTTCCTGAGAGCTCTTTAAATTATTTAACCAATGGTTATGTTGAACATAACCGTTAATAGATTTACCAGAGCATCTTAGGAAAGTAACCAATGTTATATTTCCACTCCCTGCAGGGAGCTTGGAAAAGTTAAACATTTCTGAAGCTCTTTCAAATTATTAACAATGCTTTCTGTGACCTCGTTTAAACTATTTGCACAGAGGTTAGAAGTGAAACAAAAGGCATTGGTTAGATAATTTATTAGAGCTCTTTAAAATCTTCCAATCTTTTTTTCTACTCTTTACAGGGGCTTTGCAAATTTAAAACAAATTGTCTATTCCCAACTCCTGCAGTAGAAGAAATGACTTCTGAGAGCTCTTTAAATTATTTAAAAGAGTTGGTCACACATAAAGCATTTGGTTAGATAATTTAAAGAGATCTCAGGAAAGTCTTCCAATCTTTTTCTACTCCTGCCAGGGGCTTGGAAATAGTCTACATTTTGTTTCAACTTTTATTTACGCTCTAGCGGGTAAACTATTTGAACGAGGTGAGTCAAACATAAAGCTTGGTTAGATAATTTAAAGAGCTCTCAGGAAAGTTTTCAATCTTTTTCTACTCCTACAGGGGCTTGCAATAGTCACATTCTGTTTCAACTTTGCTAACGCTCTGAGGCTAAACTATTTCAACTGAGTGAGTCAACATAAAGCATTGGTTAGATAATTTAAAGAGCTCTCAGGAAAGTTCTCCAATCTTTCTTCTACTCCTCTCAGGGGCTTGGCTAATAGTCACAGTTCTGTTTACTATTGCTAACCCCCTCGTAGAGGAAAACATTTAATGACTTTGAGGTCAAATTTTTAAAGCTTTTAGATAATTTAAAGAGCTCTTAGAAAGTGAAACAAACTTTATTCCAAACTCCTATCAGGGGCTTGAAAGTCAATTTTGGGGTTTCAACTTTTTGCTAACGCTCTATCCTAAACGTTTACGAAGAGGTGAGTCAACATAAAGCAATGTTAGATAATTTAAAGAGCTCTCAGGAAAGTCTTCAATCTTTCTTCTACTACTACCAGGGGCTTTATGTATATCACCTTCTGTTTCAATTTATTTACGCTCTAGGCGTAAACAGTTGAAACGAGTGTGAGTCAAACATAAAGCATTGGTTAGATAATTTATAGAGCTCTCAGGAAAGTCTTCAATCTTTCTTCTACTCTTATCAGGGGCTTTGCAATAGTCACAATTTGTCTTTCAACCTTGCTAAATGTTTTCCTGAGGTTTTAAATTATTAACAACGATTGGTCGAACATAAAGCTTGGTTAGATAATTTAAAGAGCTCTCAGGAAAGTCACAAATTTTTTCTACTCCTGCAGGGGCTTGGAAATAGTCACAGTTTTGTTTCAACATTTATGTAGCTCTAGCGTAAACTAGTTTGAACTGAGGTTGAGTCAAACATAAAGCATTGGTTAGATAATTTAAGAGCTCTCAGAAAGTCTTCAATCTTTTTCTACTCTTATCAGGGGCTTAGCAAATTGTCACATTTTTGTTTCAACCCTTGCTAACGCTCTGAGGCTAAACTATTAACAAGGTTGGGTCAACATAAAGCTTGGTTAGATAATTTAAAGAGCTCTCAGGAAAGTATTCAATTTTTTTCTACTCCTACAGGGGCTTGGATAATAGTCACATTTCTGACTTTTATAATGCTCTAACGGCTAAACTGTTTGAATGAGTTGAGTCAACATAAAGCTTGGTTAGATAATTTAATAGAGCTCTCAGGAAAGTCTTCAATCTTTATTCTACTCCTACACGGGCTTGGAAATTAATCACATTTTCTGTTTCAACTTTTAATTAGCTAACCAATGTTTATGATTTGACTCACCCGTTAAACATTGGTTACCGACTAGAGCTTATAAAGTTGAAACAAAACTGTACTATTGCCAAGCGCCTGGCAGGAGTAGAAGTAAAATTGTTTCGAACTTTCCTGAACGCTCTTTAAACTATTTTATGAAACGAGGTAGGTCAAACATAAAGCATTGGTTAGATAATTTAAAGAGCTCTCAGGAAAGTCTTCCAATCTTTTTTTCTACTCCTACAGGGGCTTGGAAATAGTTACATTTTTGTTTCACTTTTGATTAATGCTCTAGCGGGCTAAACTATTTGAACGAGGTGAGTCAAACATAAAGCATTGGTTAGAAAATTTTAAATAGAGCTCTCAGGAAAGTCTTCAATCTTTCTTCTACTCCTACCAGGGGCTTGGCAATAGTCACATTTCTGTTTCAACTTTGCTAACGCTCTGAGGCTAAACTATTTGAATGAGGTGGGTCGAACATAAAGCATTGGTTAGATA
>JAPZAG010003058.1:0-12617 GCA_027475135.1 Bactrocera correcta | reverse complement strand
TGTTAAACCAGTTATTTGATGCATTTCGATATCGACTGCTAAATGTGTATGTACAACAAAATCGACTTTATACCTAAATACAAGATAACGGAATTCAAGTAAATATACTGCCGTTATGCCGTTATTGCTTTATGTAAACTTCAGTAAGATAAAGAAGGTTAATTAACTCAAATATGCTAAACCAGTTATTTGATGCATTTCGATATCGATTTCTAAATGTGTAAATACAAGAAAATCGACTTTATACATAAATATAAGATAACGGAATTCTTCTACAAGCACTGCCGTTATGCCGCCATAGCTTTATGCCAACTTCAATACGTTAAAGAAGGTTAACTAACTTAAATATATTTAACTAATGATTTGAAGCATTTCGATATCGATTGCTAAATGTGTATGTACAACAAAATCGACTTTATACCTAAATATAAGATTACGGAATTCTTCTAAATGCACTGTCGTTATGCCGCCATGGCTTTATATCACCTTCATTACGGTAAAGAAGGTTAACTAACTTAAATATGTTAAACTAATGATTTGAAGCATTTCGATATCGATTGCTAAATGTGTATGTACAACAAAATCGACATTATACCTAAATATAAGATAACGGAATTTATATAAATATACTGCCCTTATGCCGTTATTGCTTTATGTAAACTTCAGTAAGATAAAGAAGGTTAGTTAACTTAAATATGCTAAACCAGTTATTTGATGCATTTCGATATCGACTGCTAAATGTGTATGTACAACAAAATCGACTTTATACCTAAATATGAGATTACGGAAGTCTTCTAAATGCACTGCCGTTATGCCGCCATGGCTTTATATCACCTTCATTACGGTAAAGAAGGTTAACTAACTTAAATATGTTAAACTAATGATTTGATGCATTTCGATATCGATTGCTAAATGCGTAAATACAAGAAAATCGACTTTATACCTAAATATAAGATAACGGAATTCTTCTACATGCACTGCCGTTATGCCGCCATAGCTTTATGCCAACTTCGGTTCGTTAAAGAAGATTTATTAACTTAAATATGTTTAACTAATGAGTTGAAGCATCTCGATATCGATTGCTAAATATGTATATACAACAAAATCGACTTTATACCTAAATATAAGATAACGAAATTCTTCTAAATGCACTGCCGTTATGCCGCCATGGCTACATGCCAACTTCAGATCGTTAAAGAAGGTTTATTAACATAAATATGTTAAACTAATGAGTTGAAGCATCTCGATATCGATTGCTTAATGCATATATACCAGAAAATCGACTTTATACCTAAATATAAGACTGCGGAATTCTTCCAAATGTACTGTCGTTATGCCGCCATGGCTTTATATCAACTTCAATACGTTAAAGAAGGTTAATTAACTTAAATATGTTAAACTAATGATTTGAAGCATTTCGATATCGATTGCTAAATGCGTATATACAACAAAATCGACTTTATACATAAATATAAGATTACGGAATTCTTCTAAATGCACTGTCGTTATGCCGCCATGGCTTTATATCACCTTCATTACGTTAAAGAAGGTTAACTAACTTAAATATGTTTAGCGAATGATTTGAAGCATTTCGATATCGAAAGCTAAATGTGTATATACAAGAAAATCGACTTTTTACCTAAATATAAAATTATAAAATTACGGAATTCTTCTAAATGCACTGCCGTTATACCGTTAAGGCTTTATGTAGACTTCAGTATGCTAAAAAATGTTTATTAACTTAATATGTTAAACTAATGATTTGAAGCATTTCGATATCGGTAGCTAAATGTGCATATACAAGAAAATCGACTTTATACCTAAATATAAGATTACGGAATTCTTCTAAATGCACTGCCGTTATGCCGCCATGTTTTTAAGCCAACTTCCGTTCGTTAAAGAAGGTTTATTAGCTTAAATATGTTAAACTAAAGATTTGAAGCATTTCGATATCGATTGCTAAATGTGTATATACAAGAAAATCAACTTTATACATAAATATAAGACTACGGAATTGTTCCAAATGTATTGTCGTTATGCTGCCATGGCTTTATATCAACTTCAATACGTTAAGGAAGGTTAATTATCTTAAATATGTTAAACTAATGATTTGAAGCATTTCGATATCGATTGCTAAATGCGTATATACAACAAAATCGGCTTTATACCTAAATATAAGATTACGGAATTCTTCTAAATGCACTGTCGTTTTGCCGCCATGGCTCTTTATCACCTTCATTACGTTAAAGAAGGTTAACTAACTTAAATATGTTAAACGAATGATTTGAAGCATTTCGATATCGATAGCTAAATGTGTATATACAAGAAAATCGACTCTTTACCTAAATATAAGGTTACGGAATTCTTCCAAATGCACTGCCGTTATACCGTTTTGGCTTTATGTAAACTTCAGTAAGATAAAGAAGGTTAATTAACTTAAATATGTTAAACTTATGATTTTAACATTTCGATATCGAATGCTAAATGTGTATATACAACAAAATCGACCTTATACCTAAATATAAGATTTCGGAATTCTTCCAAATCTACTGTCGTTATGCCGCTATGGCTTTATATCAACTTCAATACGTTAAAGAAGGTTAACTAACTTAAATATGTTAAACTAATGATTTGAAGCATTTCGATATCGATTGCTAGATGCGTATATACAACAAAATCGACTTTATACCTAAATACAAGATAACGGAATTCTTCTACATGCACTGCCGTTATGCCGCCATAGCTTTATGCCAACTTCAGTTCGTTAAAGAAGGTTTATTAACTTAAATATGTTAAACTAATGAGTTGAAGCATTTCAATAAAGGTTAAAAGAAAGATTAAAGAAGGTTAACTAACTTAAATATGTTAAACTAATGATTTGAAGATTTTCGATATCGATTGCTAAATGTGTATGTGCAACAAAATCGACTTTATACCTAAATATAAGATAACGGAATTCATATAAATAAACTGCCGTTATGGCTTTATATAAACTTCAGTAAGATAAAGAAGGTTAATTAACTTAAATATGCTAAACCAGTTATTTGATGCATTTCGATATCGAATGCTAAATGTGTAAATACAAGAAAATCGACTTTATACCTAAATATAAGATTACGGAATTCTTCTAAATGCACTGTCGTTATGCCGCCATGGCTTTATATCACCTTCATTACGATAAAGAAGGTTAACTAACTTAAATATGTTAAACTAATGATTTGAAGCATTTCGATATCGATTGCTAAATGTGTATGTACAACAAAATCGACTTTATACCTAAATATAAGATTACGGAATTCTTCTAAATGCACTGTCGTTATGCCGCCATGGCTTTATATCACCTTCATTACGGTATAGAAGGTTAACTAACTTAGATATGTTAAACTAATGATTTGAAGCATTTCGATATCGATTGCTAAATGTGTATATACAACAAAATCGACTTTATACCTAAATATAAGATAACGGAATTCATATAAATATACTGCCGTTATGCCGTTATTGCTTTATGTAAACTTCAGTAAGATAAAGAAGGTTAATTAACTTAAATATGCTAAACCAGTTATTTGATGCATTTCGATATCGACTGCTAAATGTGTATGTACAAAAAAATCGACTTTATACCTAAATATAAGATTACGGAATTCTTCTAAATGCACTGTCGTTATGCCGCCATGGCTTTATATCACCTTCATTACGGTAAAGAAGGTTAACTATCTTAAATATGTTAAACTAATGATTTGAAGCATTTCGATATCGATTGCTAAATGTGTATATACAAGAAAATCGACTTTATACCTAAATATAAGATAACGGAAATCATATAAATATACTGCCGTTATGCCGTTATTGCTTTATGTAAACTTCAGTAAGATACAGAAGGTTAATTAACTTAAATATGCTAAACCAGTTATTTGATGCATTTCGATATCGACTGCTAAATGTGTATGTACAACAAAATCGACTTTATACCTAAATATAAGATTACGGAATTCTTCTAAATGCACTGTCGTTATGCCGCCATGGCTTTATATCACCTTCATTACGGTAAAGAAGGTTAACTATCTTAAATATGCTAAACCAGTTATTTGATGCATTTCGATATCGACTGCTAAATGTGTATGTACAACAAAATCGACTTTATACCTAAATATAAGATTACGGAATTCTTCTAAATGCACTGTCGTTATGCCGCCATGGCTTTATATCACCTTCATTACGATAAAGTAGGTTAACTAACTTAAATATGTTAAACTAATGAGTTGAAGCATCTCGATATCGATCGCTAAATGTGTTTATACAAGAAAATCGACTTTTTACATAAATATAAGACTACGGAATTCTTCTAAATGTACTGTCGTTATGCCGCCATGGCTTTATGCCAACTTCAGTTCGTTAAAGAAGGTTAGTTTACTTAAATATGTTAAACTAATGATTTGAAGCATTTCGATTTTGATAGCTAAATGTGTATATACAAGAAAATCGACTTTATACCTAAATATAAGATTACGGAATTCTTCTAAATGCACTGCCGTTATGCCGCCATGGCCTTAAGTCAAGTTCAGTTCGTTAAAGAAGGCTTATTAACTTAAATATGTTAAACCAGTTATTTGAAGCACTTCGATATCGATTGCTTAATCCATATATGCCAGAAAATCGACTTTATCCCATATTATCCCAAGGTGTGATATTACATAGAAAAATGTTTTTTTTCTATGTCTATCTAGTGAGTAGGCTCTAAATAACATGAAAATAAGCTTTTATCAAAAATATTTTCTATACTGGCTGAAATTCAGGACCGCACCTTAAATGGGGCGCTGGGAAAATATGCCTTCGGGTTTTGTATGCGAAGTCGGTTATTATTTTGAATGGTTTTTATTAGTAAATAAAGAATAAGTACACAAAAATTATGATAAATCACAATATATAAGATCAATTATAAACGTAAGCTAAAAATCAAAGTTGATATGAGAGAAAAAAAATTACTTTATGGTATGAAAAGCTTGAGAACAATGTTGATGGAGGCCAACTCCACATTTACTGCATTTGAATTTCGTATTCGGAGGATGGGGTCATGTGTAGAAGTTCACGCAAGTGAGGAAAGTTCTCTGATCGCCATTCACTTGGGAGTGGCCAGAAACGATTCTTTTACATATGACTCAAGCAGCTCACGACTTCCGGTCTTTGACCAAGTATCCTCTGGGTAGCCTAAGAACATCCGTTTGAAGGCGAGCTAAAGTGAGAAGGCGAAACACCCCTGCATAGGGTTGTGCGCTGGGTTTGGGACCCGCCACGTAAAAAAACACCCCCAATGAAAAACCATAAACAGCCTCGGATGAGAGCCCCCCCTTTTGATGACGACCATGGCAAACGAAATAAGGACTATGATTTGAGGGCATGCACCTGGAATGTCCGGTCCCTTAATTGGGAAGGTGCCGCTGCCCAGCTGGTAGATGTCCTTGTAAAGATAAAGGCTGACATCACCGCCGTCCAAGAAATGCGATGGACGGGACAAGGACAGAGACAAGTAGGTCCTTGTGGCATTTACTACAGTGGCCATATAAAGGAGCGCAAGTTTGGTGTTGGATTCGTGGTGGGAGAGAGACTCCGTCGCCGAGTACTATCATTCACTCCTATGAATGAACGTCTAGCCACAATTCGCATCAAAGCGAGGTTCTTCAACATATCGCTGATTTGCGCCCACGCCCCGACGGAAGAGAAGGACGATGTGACCAAAGATGCCTTTTATGAGTGCTTGGAGCGCACTTATGAGAGATGCCCCCGCCACGATGTCAAAATCGTGCTTGGCGACTTTAACGCCAGGGTGGGCAAGGAAGGTATCTTTGGCACTACGGTCGGTAAATTCAGCCTCCACGAGGAAACATCCCCAAATGGGTTGAGGCTGATCGACTTCGCCGGGGCCCGAAATATGGTTATCTGTAGTACTAGATTCCAGCATAAGAAGATTCATCAAGCTACCTGGCAGTCTCCGGATCGAAAAACCACCAACCAGATCGATCATGTTGTGATAGACGGAAGACACGTCTCCAGTGTTTTAGATGTGCGTGCGCTCCGAGGTCCTAACATCGACTCGGACCACTATATTGTTGCAGCCAAAATTCGCACCCGCCTCTGTGCAGCAAAAACCGCACACCAACAAACACAAGGAAGGTTCGACGTCGAGAAGCTGCAATCACAACAGACAGCCGAACGATTTTCTACTCGGCTTGCACTCCTGCTCTCTGAGAGCACTCGTCAACAACTCGGTATAAGGGAACTGTGGGATGGCATCTCAAACTCCTTACGTACAGCTGCAACCGAAACCATTGGTTTTCGGAAAGTGCAAAAGAACAGCTGGTACGACGAGGAGTGCCGTGTCGCAGCGCAGAGAAAACAGGCTGCCTACCTCGCAACGTTACGATCGACCACAACACGTGCGGGATGGGATAGATACCGAGAGTTGAAGAGGGAAGCAAGACGCATTTGTAGACAGAAAAAGAAAGAGGCCGAAATGCGTGAGTACGAAGAGCTTGATAAGCTGGCCGACAGGGGTAATGCTCGAAAATTCTACGAAAAGATGCGGCGACTTACAGAAGGTTTCAAGACCGGAGCATACTCTTGTAGAACCCCCAAAGGTGATCTAGTCACCGATGCCCAAAGCATACTTAAATTATGGAGGGAACACTTCTCCAGCCTGCTGAATGGCAGTGAACGTACAACGCCAGGAGAAGGCGAACCCGATTCCCCAATCGATGACGATGGAGCAGACGTTCCATTGCCCGACCATGAAGAGGTTCGAATAGCAATTGCCCGCCTGAAGAACAACAAAGCGGCAGGGGCCGACGGATTGCCGGCCGAGCTATTCAAACACGGCGGCGAAGAACTGGTAAGGAGCATGCATCAGCTTCTTTGTAAAATATGGACGGACGAAAGCATGCCCAACGATTGGAATTTAAGTGTGCTATGCCCAATACATAAAAAAGGAGACCCCACAATCTGCGCCAACTACCGTGGGATTAGCCTCCTCAACATCGCATATAAGGTTCTGTCGAGCGTATTGTGTGAAAGATTAAAGCCCACCGTCAACAAACTGATTGGACCTTATCAGTGTGGCTTTAGACCTGGCAAATCAACAACCGACCAGATATTCACGATGCGCCAAATCTTGGAAAAGACCCGTGAAAGGAGAATCGACACACACCACCTCTTCGTCGATTTCAAAGCTGCTTTCGACAGCACGAAAAGGAGCTGCCTCTATGCCGCGATGTCTGAATTTGGTATCCCCGCAAAACTAATTCGGCTGTGTAAACTGACGCTGAGCAAAACTCAAAGCTCCGTCAGGATCGGGAAGGACCTCTCCGAGCCGTTCGATACCAAACGAGGTTTCAGACAAGGCGACTCCCTATCGTGCGACTTTTTCAATCTTCTTCTGGAGAAAATTATTCGAGCTGCAGAACTGAATCGAGCAGGTACAATCTTCTATAAGAGTGTACAGCTACTAGCGTATGCCGATGATATTGATATAATCGGCCTCAACACCCGCGCTGTTAGTTCTGCTTTCTCCAGACTTAACAAGGAAGCAACACAAGTGGGTCTGGCAGTGAACGAGGGCAAGACGAAATATCTCCTGTCATCAAACAAACAGTCGTCGCACTCGCGACTTGGCTCCCACGTCACTGTTGACAGTCATAACTTCGAAGTTGTAGATAATTTCGTCTATCTTGGAACCAGCTTAAACACCACCAACAATGTCAGCCTGGAAATCCAACGCAGGATTACTCTTGCCAACAGGTGCTACTTCGGACTGAGTAGGCAATTGAAAAGTAAAGTCCTCTCTCGACGAACAAAAACTAAACTCTATAAGTCGCTCATAATTCCCGTCCTGCTATACGGTGCAGAGGCCTGGACGATGACAACAACCGATGAGTCGAACCTAAGAGTTTTCGAGAGAAAGGTTCTGCGAAAGATTTATGGTCCTTTGCGCGTTGGCCACGGCGAATATCGCATTCGATGGAACGATGAGCTGTACGAGATATACGACGACATTGACATAGTTCAGCGAATTAAAAGACAGCGGCTACGCTGGCTAGGTCATGTTGTCCGGATGGATGAAAACACGCCAGCTCTGAAAGTATTCGACGCAGTACCCGCCGCAGGAAGCAGAGGAAGAGGAAGACCTCCACTCCGTTGGAAGGACCAAGTGGAGAAGGACCTGGCTTCGCTTGGAATATCCAATTGGCGCCACGTAGCGAGGAGAAGAAACGAGTGGCGCGCTGTTATTGACTCGGCTATAATCGCGTAAGCGGTGCCTACGCCAGTAAAGAAGAAGAAGAGAATTTCGTATTCTTGTGACATTCGCGGCATCGAATTTGAGTTTCGTTTCTAATGATATAGTGTTCCTTCCCATCCAGCCTTACCGAATCTGGCAGCTTACTTTTCGTAGTTAACGGTGTCTTGCCTCCAATGCGTTTTGCTATGGATGTAGAAGGTTTGCCAAGTATCAAATAAGTCTGCACAATGTATCTTGTAAAAGACAAGAAATCATGAGCGTCTTTAGCTTGGCCTGCTGGTGAAACTCGGTATAACTGAAAAGCATTATTAGCACAGGCATTTATGGGGAACATTATCATTTGCCAATACCATCTCTTCAGTCTTATTGAAATTCTATATTTTCCAACATTTTGGTCGAGTCGATCGACTCCGCCCATATATTTGTTATATAATAGATAGCAATGCGGTTGATCTACGTCTACTCTTTTATTGCCGCACCATCTCTTCACCTTACCAATCGGATGAACACCGCTTTCCGTTGAGGCAATAGTTACGATGTTGTTGTCGTTGTAGCGCACTAAAGTCATGTTGGATGATAAATCCGTAATTTGGTGGTGCGAACCCCGTGATGTCTTTTTCATCTCCTTGATGTCTTTTAGCGGGGCACCTTCTGTTCTATTAGCACGTAATGTACCAGTGATAACATGACCCATCTGACTTACTTCGTCTAGTAAACGTAAAGAAGTGAAAAAATTATCAATATAGAAACTGTAGTGGTTATCACTTGGCAGTTTCGAAATCAAATTTGTCACTACAGAGCCTCCAACGCCTAGATTTGGATTGGTGTTACCAGTTTTAGCTCCTTGGTAAGGTTCTCCATAAATAAGATAACCCAATCGTGTACACAGTGACCAAATCTTATAGCCAAAACGTATTGGTTTACCGTGAATATGTTGTTTTGCGCCATGTTTTCCAAAATAAGGTACCATAGACTCATCGATAGACAAATGTTTGTCTCCGGGATAAAACTTTAGCCATCTCTCATTCATAAGATTCCACAGTGGCCTTACTTTTGCAAACTTATCGTCAGAAGGTAGGCGGTTGTTATCGCATGCATGAAAAAAACGTAAAAGCTCTTCAAAACGATTACGAGTCATGCATGATGCAACTCCTGGATGATGAGTGTCAATACTTTGATCCCAGTATAATCTATAGCGTGAAGCGCTATTGTAGCCTGACAAAAGCAAAATACCGATAAAGTTTTTAATTTCTTCAACAGTGACTCGAAAATTGACATGTCCTTTTGCAATTGCATTTTGTTCCGTGCTAGACCGCAGGAGCTCGAAAACTTCTTCGTCAAAAAACATCTCAAAAAAATCTAATGGATTATCCTTATCTAAAACGAAATCAGGTTGCATCGACTCCCTTTCAGGGTTTGCAGCTATATCTTTTTGTCTCCACTTCCTCGTGACAATAGTCTTAGATTTTTTTGCAGGTGGTTCATTTGACTGAGACGCGGACGGCTGTTGTTCCTGTTCATCCTGATTTATAAATGGAATTCCATCTACGGTTTCCAGGACCCCATCTGCTGATGGTAGCTGGCATCGCACCTCAGCTTCTGCTAGTAGTTGCCGACGCGTAAGATTACCTATTTCTCCCGCTTCTTCGCTTCCGCTGTCTTCATCGCTGAAGTCATTGTTTTCAGGTGGTGTGATAAATATATCTGCAGACAGTATATTATGATCATCTTCTAATGCCGATATAATTTCGTGAACGTTCAACCTGTAAATAACAAAACATATAAAAATACGGTAAAATAGTTCTAAATATAGTTTACTGAAGCTGGGAGTACAAGGGCCCGTAGCAAAAACCACGGTGCCTCCTATTCCCAACGCACCTCAAATGGGGCGGTACACAAAACTTAGTAAAATGAACACATAAAAGCAAATTTTCGTCAAATTCATGATGTTAACTAATAGACTAGTTAAAACTTAAAAAAAAAAACGAAAACGGTAAAATTAATTATAAGTATAAAAAAAGTTTTTACTTACCCTCTCCTGGAATTCATGATGGCTGAAATTCACAGAGTTTAAATAATTCCTGAGAGATAACCGAAAACAATAATCACTTTCAACAAGTTTTAGGTGATAATGACATACGTCAAGAACCCAAATAAATTATAGCCTCTACCAACACAGAATAAAATTTGCGTAATCTGAAACAAAAAAGAAGTGCACCTTAAATGGAGCGCTGGGATAATATGGGTTATACCTAAATATAAGACTACGGAATTCTTCCAAATGTACTGTCGTTATGCCGCCATGGCTTTATATCAACTTCAATACGTTAAAGAAGGTTAATTAACTTAAATATGTTAAACTAATTATTTGAAGCATTTCGATATCGATTGCTAAATGCGTATATACAACAAAATCGACTTTATACATAAATATAAAATTATAACATTACGGAATTCTTCTAAATGCACTGCCGTTATACCGTTAAGGCTTTATGTAGACTTCAGTATGCTAAAAAATGTTTATTAACTTAGTATGTTAAACTAATGATTTGAAGCATTTCGATATCGATAGCTAAATGTGTATATACAAGAAAATCGACTTTATACCTAATATAAGATTACGGAATTCTTTTAAATGCACTGCCGTTATGCCGCCATGGTTTTAAGCCAACTTCCGTTCGTTAAAGAAGGTTTATTAGCTTAAATATGTTAAACTAAAGATTTGAAGCATTTCGATATATTTTGCTAAATGTGTATATACAAGAAAATCAACTTTATACATAAATATAAGACTACGGAATTGTTCCAAATGTATTGTCGTTATGCTGCCATGGCTTTATATCAACTTCAATACGTTAAAGAAGGTTAATTATCTTAAATATATTAAACTAATGATTTGAAGCATTTCGATATCGATTGCTAAATGCGTATATACAACAAAATCGGCTTTATACCTAAATATAAGATTACGGAATTCTTCTAAATGCACTGTCGTTATGCCGCCATGGCTCTATATCAGCTTCGTTACGTTAAAGAAGGTTAACTAACTTAAATATGTTAAACGAATTGTTTGAAGCATTTCGATATCGATAGCTAAATGTGTATATACAAGAAAATCGACTCTTTACCTAAATATAAGATTACGGAATTCTTCCAAATGCACTGCCGTTATACCGTTTTGGCTTTATGTAACCTTCAGTAAGATAAAGAAGGTTAATTAACTTAAATATGTTAAACTAATGATTTAAACATTTCGATATCGAATGCTTAATGTGTATATACAACAAAATCGACCTTATACCTAAATATAAGATTTCGGAATTCTTCTACATGCACTGCCGTTATGCCGCCATAGCTTTATGCGAACTTCAGTTCGTTAAAGAAGGTTAATTAACTTAAATATGTTAAACTAATGATTTAAACATTTCGATATCGAATGCTAAATGTGTATATACAACAAAATCGACTTTATACCTAAATATAAGATAACGGAATTCTTCTAAATGCACTGCCGTTATGGCGCCATGGCTATATGCCAACTTCAGATCGTTAAAGAAGGTTTATTAACATAAATATGTTAAACTAATGAGTTGAAGCATCTCGATATGTGTATATACAAGAAAATCGACTTTTTACATAAATATAAGACTACGGAATTCTTCCAAATAAACTGTCGTTATGCCGCCATGGCTTTATATCTACTTCAATACGTTAAAGAAGGTTAATTAACTTAAATATGTTAAACTAATGATTTGAAGCATTTCGATATCGATTTCTAAATGTGTATGTACAACAAAATCGACTTTATACCTAAATAAAAGATAACGGAATTCATATAAATATACTGCCGTTATGCCTTTATGGCTTTGTGTAAACTTCAGTAAGATAAAGAAGGTTAATTAACTTAAATATGCTAAACCAGTTATTTGAAGCATTTTGATATCGATTGCTAAATGTGTAAATACAAGAAAATCGACTTTATACCTAAATATAAAATTGTAACATTACGGAATTCTTCTAAATGCACTGCCGTTATACCGTTAAGGCTTTATGTAGACTTTAGTAAGCTAAAAAGCGTTTATTAACTTAATATGTTAAACTAATGATATGAAGCATTTTGATATCGATAGCTAAATGTATATATACAAGAAAATCGACTTTATACCTAAATATAAGATTACGGAATTCTTCTACATGCACTGCCGTAATGCCGCCATGGCTTTATGCCAACTTCAGATCGTTAAAGAAGGCTAATTAACATAAATATGTTAAACTAATGATTTGAAGATTTTCGATATCGATTGCTAAAGGTGTAGATACAAGAAAA
>JAPZAG010003057.1:0-12620 GCA_027475135.1 Bactrocera correcta | reverse complement strand
AAAATTTCCAAGCCCCTATAGGAGTAGAAAAAGATTGAAGACTTTCCTGAGAGCCCTTTAAATTACCTAACCAATGCTTTATGTTCGACCCACCTCGTTTTAATAGTTTAGCCGCTAGAGCGTTAGCAAAATTGAAACAAAAATGTGACTATTGCCGAGCCCCTGATAGGAGTAGAATAAAGATTGAAGACTTTCCTGAGAGCTCTTTAAATTATCTTACCAATGCTTTATGTGTAACTCACCTCGTTCTAATAGTTTAGCCGCTAGAGCGTTAGCAAAGTTGAAACAAAATTGTGACCAAGCCCCTCATAGGAGTAGAAGAAAGATTGAAGACTTTCCTGAGAGCTCTTTAAATTATATAACAAATGCTTTATGTGTGACTCACCTCGTTTTTATAGGTTAGCCGCTAGAGCGTTATCAAAAGTGAAACAAAAATGTGACTATTGCCGAGCCCCTGATAGGAGTAGAATAAAGATTGAAGACTTTCCTGAGAGCTCTTTAAATTATCTTACCAATGCTTTATGTTTTACTCACCTCGTTTAAATAGTTTACCCGCTAGAGCATTAATAAAAGTGAAACAAAAATGTGACTATTTCCAAGCCCTTGATAGGAGTAGAAAAAAGATTGAAGACTTTCCTGAGAGCCCTTTAAATTATCTAACCAATGCTTTATGTTCGACCCACCTCGTTTCAATAGTTTAGCCACTAGAGCGTTAGCAAAGTTGAAACAAAAATGTGACTATTGCCAAGCCCCTGATAGGAATAGAAGAAAAAGTGAAGATTTTCCTAAGAGCGCTTTAAATTATCTAACCAATGCTTTTACTTTGACCCACCGCGTCCCAATAGTTTAGCCGCTAGAGTGTCAGCAAAGTTGAAACAAAAATGTGACTATTGCCGAGCCCCTGGTAGGAGTAGAAGCAAAATTGGGGACTTTCCTGAGAGCTCTTTAAATTATCTAACCAATGCTTTATGTTTGGCTCACCTCGTTTAAATAGTTTACCCGCTAGAGCATTAATAAAAGTGAAACAAAAATGTGACTATTACCAAGCCCCTGATTGGAGTAGAATAAAGATTGAAGACTTTCCTGAGAGCTCTTTAAATTATCTAACTTTACGTTTGACCCACCTCGTTTTAATAGTTTAGCCGCTAGAGCGTTAGCAACGTTGAAACAAAAATGTGACTATTACCGAGTTCCTGATAGGAGTAGAGGAAAGATTGAAGACTTTCTTGAGAGCTCTTTAAATTATCTAACCAATGCTTTATGTTTGACCCACCCCGTTCCAATAGTTTAGCCGCAAGAGCGTTAGCAAAGTTGAAACAAAATTGTGACCAAGCCCCTCATAGGAGTAGAAGAAAGATTGATGACATTCCTGAGAGCTCTTTAAATTATCTAACCAGTGCTTTATGGTTTACTCACCTCGTTTAAATAGTTTACCCGCTAGGGCATTAATAAAAGTGAAACAAAAATGTGACTATTTCCAAGCCCTTGATAGGAGTAGAAGAAAGATTGAAGACTTTCCTGAGAGCTCTTTGAATTATCTAATTATTGCTTTATGTTTGACCCACCTCGTTTTAATAGTTTAGCCGCTAGAGAGTTAGCAACGTTGAAACAAAAATGTGACTATTACCGAGCCCCTGATAGGAGTAGAGGAAAGATTGAAGACTTTCTTGAGAGCTCTTTAAATTATCTAACCAATGCTTTATGTTCGACCCACCTCGTTTCAATAGTTTAGCCACTAGAGCGTTAGCAAAGTTGAAACAAAAATGTGACTATTGCCAAGCCCCTGATAGGAGTAGAAGAAAAAGTGAAGATTTTCCTAAGAGCGCTTTAATTTATCTAACCAATGCTTTATGTTTGACCCACCCCGTTCCAATAGTTTAGCCGCTAGAGCGTTAGCAAAGTTGAAACAAAATTGTGACCAAGCCCCTCATAGGAGTAGAAGAAAGATTGATGACATCCCTGAGAGCTCTTTAAATTATCTAACCAGTGCTTTATGGTTTACTCACCTCGTTTAAATAGTTTACCCGCTAGGGCATTAATAAAAGTGAAACAAAAATGTGACTATTTCCAAGCCCTTGATAGGAGTAGAAGAAAAATTAGGGACTTTCCTGAGAAATCTTTAAATTATCTAACCAATGCTTTATGTTTGACCCACCTCATTTTAATAGTTCAGCCGCTAGAGCGTTAGCAAAGTTGAAACAAAAATGTGACTATTACCAAGCCCCTGATAGGAGTAGAGGAAAGATTGAAGACTTTCTTGAGAGCTCTTTGAATTATCTAATTATTGCTTTATGTTTGACCCACCTCGTTCCAATAGTTTAGCCGCTAGAGCGTTAGCAAAGTTGAAACAAAAATGCGACTATTACCAAGCCCCTGGTAGGAGTAGAAGAAAGATTGAAGACTTTCCTGAGAGCTCTTTAAATTATCTAACAAATGCTTTACGTTTGACCCACCGCGTTCTAATAGTTTAGCCGCTAGAGCGTTAGCAAAGTTGAAAGAAAAATGTGACTATTACCAAGCCCCTGATAGGAGTAGAATAAAGATTGAAGACTTTCCTGAGAGCTCTTTAAATTATCTTACCAATGCTTTATGTTTCACTCACCTCGTTTAAATAGTTTACCCGCTAGAGCATTAATAAAAGTGTAACAAAAATGTGACTATTTCCAAGCCCCTGATAGGAGTAGAATAAAGATTGAAGACTTTCCTGAGAGCCCTTTAAATTACCTAACCAATGCTTTATGTTCGACCCACCTCGTTTTAATAGTTTAGCCGCTAGAGCGTTAGCAACGTCAAAACAAAAATGTGACTATTACCGAGCCCCTGGTAGGAGTAGAAGAAAGATTGAAGACTTTCCTGAGAGCTATTACCAAGCCCCTGATAGGAGTAGAGGAAAGATTGAAGACTTTCTTGAGAGCTCTTTGAATTATCTAATTATTGCTTTATGTTTGACCCACCTCGTTCCAATAGTTTAGCCGCTAGAGCGTTAGCAAAGTTGAAACAAAAATGCGACTATTACCAAGCCCCTGGTAGGAGTAGAAGAAAGATTCCTGAGAGCTCTTTAAATTATCTAACAAATGCTTTACGTTTGACCCACCGCGTTCTAATAGTTTAGCCGCTAGAGCGTTAGCAAAGTTGAAAGAAAAATGTGACTATTACCAAGCCCCTGATAGGAGTAGAATAAAGATTGAAGACTTTCCTGAGAGCTCTTTAAATTATCTAACCAATGCTTTATGTTTCACTCACCTCGTTTAAATAGTTTACCCGCTAGAGCATTAATAAAAGTGTAACAAAAATGTGACTATTTCCAAGCCCCTGATAGGAGTAGAATAAAGATTGAAGACTTTCCTGAGAGCCCTTTAAATTATCTAACCAATGCTTTATGTTCGACCCACCTCGTTTTAATAGTTTAGCCGCTAGAGCGTTAGCAAAATTGAAACAAAAATGTGACTATTACCAAGCCCCTGGTAGGAGTAGAAGAAAGATTGAAGACTTTCCTAAGAGCGCTTTAAATTATCTAACCAATGCTTTATGTGTGACTCACCTCGTTTTAATAATTTAGCCTCAGAGTGTTATCAAAGTTGAAACAAAAATGTGACTATTTCCAAGCCCCTGATAGGAGTAGAAGAAAGATTGGGGACTTTCCTGAGAGAGAACGACCCACCTCGTTCCAATAGTTTAGCTGCTAGAGCGTTAGCAAAGTTGAAACAAAAATGTTACTATTGCCGAGCCCCTGATAGGAGTAGAAGAAATATTGAAGACTTTCCTGAGAGCTCTTTAAATTATCTAACAAATGCTTTATGTTCGACCCACCTCGTTCCAATAGTTTAGCCTCTAGAGCGTTAGCAAAGTTGAAACAAAATTGTGACTATTTCCAAGCCCCTGATAGGAGTAGAAGCAAAATAGGGGACGTTCCTGAGAGCCCTTTAAATTATCTAACCAATGCTTTACGTGTGACTCAACTCGTTCCAATAGTTTAGCCGCTAGAGCGTTAGCAAAGTTGAAACAAAATTGTGACCAAGCCCCTCATAGGAGTAGAAGAAAGATTGCAGACTTTCGTGAGAGCTATTACCAAGCCCCTGGTAGGAGTAGAATAAAGATTGAAGACTTTCCTGAGAGCTCTTTAAATTATCTAACAAATGCTTTACGTTTGACCCACCGCGTTCTAATAGTTTAGCCGCTAGAGCGTTAGCAAAGTTGAAAGAAAAATGTGACTATTACCAAGCCCCTGATAGGAGTAGAATAAAGATTGAAGACTTTCCTGAGAGCTCTTACAATTATCTAACCAATGCTTTATGTTTCACTCACCTCGTTAAAATAGTTTACCCGCTAGAGCATTAATAAAAGTGTAACAAAAATGTGACTATTTCCAAGCCCCTGATAGGAGTAGAATAAGGATTGAAGACTTTCCTGAGAGCTCTTTGAATTATCTAATTATTGCTTTGTGTTTGACCCACCTCGTTTTAATAGTTTAGCCGCTAGAGCGTTAGCAAAGTTGAAACAAAAATGTGACTATTACCAAGCCCCTGGTAGGAGTAGAAGAAAGATTGAAGACTTTCCTAAGAGCGCTTTAAATTATCTAACCAATGCTTTATGTGTGACTCACCTCGTTCTAATAGTTTAGCCTCAGAGTGTTATCAAAGTTGAAACAAAAATGTGACTATTTCCAAGCCCCTGATAGGAGTAGAAGAAAGATTGGGGACTTTCCTGAGAGAGAACGACCCACCTCGTTCCAATAGTTTAGCTGCTAGAGCGTTAGCAAAGTTGAAACAAAAATGTTATTATTGCCGAGCCCCTGATAGGAGTAGAAGAAATATTGAAGACTTTCCTGAGAGCTCTTTAAATTATCTAACCAATGCTTTATGTTCGACCCACCTCGTTCCAATAGTTTAGCCGCTAGAGCGTTAGCAAAGTTGAAACAAAATTGTGACTATTTCCAAGCCCCTGATAGGAGTAGAAGCAAAATTGGGGACGTTCCTGAGAGCCCTTTAAATTATCTAACCAATGCTTTACGTGTGACTCAACTCGTTCCAATAGTTTAGCCGCTAGAGCGTTAGCAAAGTTGAAACAAAATTGTGACCAAGCCCCTCATAGGAGTAGAAGAAAGATTGAAGACTTTCCTGAGAGCTCTTTAAATTATCTAACCAATGCTTTATGTGTGACTCACCTCGTTCCAATAGTTTAGCCGCTAGAGCGTTAGCAAAGTTGAAACAAAATTGTGACCAAGCCCCTCATAGGAGTAGAAGAAAGATTGAAGACTTTCCTGAGAGCGCTTTAAATTATCTAACCAATGCTTTATGTTTGACTCACCTCGTTTAACTAGTTTACCCGCTAGAGCATTATCAAAAGTGAAACAGAAATGTGACTACTGCCAAGCCCCTGATAGGAGTAGAAGAAAGAGTGAAGATTTTCCTAAGAGCGCTTTAAATTATCTAACCAATGCTTTATGTTTGACCCACCCCGTTCCAATAGTTTAGCCACTAGAGCGTTAGCAAAGTTGAAACAAAAATGCGACTATTGCCAAGCCCCTCGTAGGAGTAGGAGAAGGATTGAAGATTTTCCAAAGAGCTCTTTGAATTATCTAATTGTTGCTTTATGTTTGACCCACCTCGTTCCAATAGTTTAGCCGCTAGAGCGTTAGCAAAGTTGAAACAAAAATGTGACTATTGCCGAGCCCCAGGTAGGAGCTGAAGAAAGAGTGTAGACCTTCCTGAAAGCTCTTTAAATTATCTAACCAATGCTTTAACTTTGACCCACCTCGTTCAAATAGTTTAGCCGCTAGATTGTTAGCAAAGTTGAAACAAAAATAAGACTATTGCCAAGCCCCTGAATGAAGTAGAAGAAAGAGTGAAAATTTCCCTAAGAGCGCTTTAAATTATCTAACCAATGCTTTATGTTTGACTCACCTCGTTCTAATAGTTTAGCCTCAGAGCGTTATCAAAGTTGAAACAAAAATGTGACTATTTCCAAGCCCCTGATAGGAGTAGAAGCAAAATTGGGGACTTTCCTGAGAGCTCTTTAAATTATCTAACCAATGCTTTATGATTGACCCACCTCGTTTTCATAGTTTAGCCGCTAGAGCGTTAGCAAAGTTGAAACAAAAATATGACTATTACCAAGCCCCTGATAGGAGTAGAGGAAAGATTGAAGACTTTCTTGAGAGCTCTTTAAATTATCTAACAAATGCTTTATGTTTGACCCACCCCGTTCCAATATTTTAGCCGCTAGAGCGTTAGCAAAGTTGAAACAAAATTGTGACCAAGCCCCTCATAGGAGTAGAAGAAAGATTTATGACATTCCTGAGAGCTCTTTAAATTATCTAACCAATGCTTTATGTTTCACTCACCTCGTTTAAATAGTTTACCCGCTAGAGCATTAATAAAAGTGAAACAAAAATGCGACTATTTCCAAGCCCTTGATAAGAGTAGAAGAAAGATTGAAGACTTTCCTGAGAGCTCTTTAAATTACCTAACCAATGCTTTATGTTCGACCCACCCCGACTTTGTAGACTTCAGTAAGATAAAGAAGGTTAATTAACCGTAATACGTTAAACTAATGATTTGAGGCATTTCGATATCGATTCCTAAATGTGTATATACAAGAAAATCGACTTTATACCTAAATATAAGATTACGGAATTCTTCTGAATGCACTGCCGTTATGCCTCTAAGGCTTTTGTAGACTTCAGTAAGATAAAGAGGGTTAATTAGCTTAAATATGTTAAACTAATGATTTGAAGCATTTCGATATCGATTGCTAAATGTGTATATACAAGAAAATCGACTTTATACCTAAATATAAGATTATGTAATTCTTCTTAATGCTTTGCCGTTATGCCGTTAAGGCGTTTGTAGACTTCAGTAAGATAAAGAGGGTTAATTAACTTAAATATGTTAAACTAATGATTTGTGGCATTTCGATATCGATTGCTAAATGTGTATACACAAGAAAATCGACTTTATACCTAAATATATGATAACGGAATTCTTCTGAATGCACTGCCGTTATGCCGCTAAGACTTTTGTAGACTTCAGTACGATAAAGAGGGTTAATTAGCTTAAATATGTTAAACTAATGATTTGAAGCATTTCTATAACGAAAGCTTATGTGTATATACAACAAAATCGACTTTATACCTAAATATAAGATTATGTAATTCTTCTGAATGCACTGCCGTTATGCCGCTACGTCTTTTGTAGACTTCAGTAAGATAAAGAGGGTTAATTAATTTAAATATGTTAAACTAATGATTTGTGGCATTTCGATATCGATTGCTAAATGTGTATATACAAGAAAATCGACTTTATACCTAAATATAAGATTACGGAATTCTTCTACATGAACTGCCGTTATGCCGCAATGGCTTTGTGTTAACTTCAGTGCGTTAAAGAAGCTTTATTGACTTAAATATGTTAAACTTATGATTTGAAGATTTTCGATATCGATTGCTAAATGTGTATACACAAGAAAATCGACTTTATACCTAAATATAAGATTACGCAATTCTTCTTAATGCTTTGCCGTTATGCCGTTTGTAGACTTCAGTAAGATAAAGAGGGTTAATTAACTTAAATATGTTAAACTAATGATTTAAAGCATTTCGATATCGATTGCTAAATGCGTATATACAAGAAAATCGACTTTATACCTAAATATAAGACTACGGAATTCTTCTAAATGCTTTGCCGTTATGCCGTTTGTAGACTTCAGTAAGACAAAGAGGGTTAATTAACTTAAATATGTTAAACTAATTATTTGAAGCATTTCGATATCGATTGCTAAATGTGTATATACAAGAAAATCGACTTTATACCTAAATATAAGATTACGTAATTCTTCTAAATGCTTCGCCGTTATGCCGTTTGTAGACTTCAGTAAGATAAAGAGGGTTAATTAACTTAAATATGTTTAACTAATGATTTGAAGCATTTCGATATCGATTGCTAAATGCGTATATACAAGAAAATCGACTTTATACCTAAATATAAGATTACGCAATTCTTCTTTATGCTTTGCCGTTATGCCGTTTGTAGACTTCAGTAAGATAAAGAGGGTTAATTAGCTTAAATATGTTAAACTAATGATTTGAAGCATTTCGATATCGATTGCTAAATGTGTATATACAACAAAATCGACTTTATACCTAAATATAAGATTACGAAATTCTCCCAAATGCACTGCCTTTATGCCGCCATGGATTTATGCCAACTTCAGTTCGTTAAAGAACGTTTATTAACTTAATTGTGTTTAACTGATGATTTGAAGCATTTCGATATCGATTGCTAAATGAGTATATACAAGAAAATCGACTTTATACCTAAATATAAGATTACGGAATTCTTCCAAATGCACTGCCGTTATGCTGTTAAGTCTTTTGTAGACTTTAGTAGGATAAAGAGGGTTAATTAACTATATGTTAAACTAATGATTTGAAGCATTTCGAAATCGATTGCTTAATGCATATATAAAAGAAAATCGACTTTATACCTAAATATAAGATTACGGAATTCTTCCAAATGTACTGTCGTTATGCCGCCATGGCTTTATATCAACTTCAATATGTTAAAGAAGGTTAATTAACTTAAATATGTTAAACTAATGATTTGAGGCATTTCGATATCGATTGCTAAATGTGTATGTACAAGAAAATCGACTTTATACCTAAATATATGATAACGGAATTCTTCTACATGCACTGCCCTTATGCCGTTAAGGCGTTTGTAGACTTCAGTAAGATAAAGGGGGTTAATTAACTTAAATATGTTAAACTAATGATTTGAGGCATTTCGATATCGATTGCTAAATGTGTATATACAAGCAAATCGACTTTATACCTAAATATAAGATTACGGAATTCTTCCAAATGCGCTGCCGTTACGCCGATAAGGCTTTTGTAGACTTTAGTCCAATAAAGAGGGTTAATTAGCTTAAATATGTTAAACTAATGATTTGAAACATTTCGATATCGATTGCTAAATGAGTATATACAAGAAAACCGACTTTATACCTAAATATAAGATTACGTAATTCTTCTAAATGCTTTGCCGTTATGCCGTTAAGGCGTTTGTAGACTTCAGTGCGTTAAAGAAGCTTTATTAACATAAATATGTTAAACTAATGATTTGAAGATTTTCGAAATCGCTTGCTAAATGCATATACACAACAAAATCGACTTTATACCTAAATATAAGACTACGGAATTCTTCCAAATGCACTGCCGTTATGCCGTTATGGCTTTATGTTAACTTTAGTTCGTTTAAAAAGGTTTATTAACTTAGATATTTTACACTAGTTATTTGAAGCATTTCGAAATCGATTGCTTAATGCATATATACAAGAAAATCGACTTTCTACCTAAATATAAGATTACGGAATTCTTCTAAATGCACTGCCGTTATGCCGTTATGGCTTTATGTTAACTTCAGTTCGTTAAAGAAGGTTTATTAACTTAGGTATGTTACACCAGTTATTAGAAGCATTTCGAAATCGATTGCGTAATGCATATATACAGAAAATCGACTTTATACCTAAATATAAGATTACGGAATTCTTCCAAATGTACAGTCGTTATGCCGCCATGGCTTTATGTCAACTTCAATATGTTAAAGAAGGTTAATTAACTTAAATATGTTAAACTAATGATTTGAATTATTTCGAAATCGATTGCGTAATGCATATATACAGAAAATCGACTTTATACCTAAATATAAGATTACGGAATTCTTCCAAATGTTCTGTCGTTATGCCGCCATGGCTTTGTATCACCTTCAATACGTTACAGAAGGTTTATTAACTTAAATATGTTAAACTAGTGATTTGCAGATTTTCGAAATCGATTGCTAAATGCAGATACACAACAAAATCGACTTTATACCTAAATATAAGAATACGGAATTCTTCTAAATGCACTGCCGTTATGCCGTTATGGCTTTATGTTAACGTCAGTTCGTTTAAGAAGGTTTATTAAATTAGATATGTTACACTAGTTATTTGAAGCATTTCAAAATCGATTGCTTAATGCATATATACAAGAAAATCGACTTTATACCTACATATAAGCTTACGGAATTCTTCTAAATGCACTGCCGTTATGCCGCCATGGCTTTGTGTTAACTTCAGTGCTTTAAAGAAGCTTTATTAACTTAAATATGTTAAACCAGTTATTTGAAGCATTTCGATATCGTTTGCTTAATGCATATATACAAGAAAATCGACTTTATACCTAAATATAAGATTACGGAATTCTTCCAAATGTACTGTCGTTATGCCACCATGGCTTTATATCAACTTCAATACGTTAAAAAAGGTTAATTAACTTAAATATGTTAAATTAATGATTTGAAGCATTTATATAACGATTGCTAAATCAGCATATACAAGAAAATCGACTTTATACCTAAATAAATGATAACGGAATTCTTATGAATGCACTGCCGTTATGCCGCTAAGTCTTTCGTAGACTTCAGTAAGATAAAGAGGGTTAATTAGCTTAAATATGTTAAACTAATGATTTGAAGCATTTCGATATCGATTGCTAAATGTGTATGTACAACAAAATCGACTTTATACCTAAATATAAGATTATGTAATTCTTCTTAATGCTTTGCCGTTATGCCGTTAAGGCGTTTGTAGACTTCAGTAAGATAAAGAGGGTTTTTAAACTTTAATATGTTAAACTAATGGTTTGAAGCATTTCGATATCGATTGTTAAATGTGTATATACAACAAAATCGACTTTATACCTAAACATAAGATTACGTAATTCTTCTAAATGCTTTGCCGTTATGCCGTTAAGCCGTTTGTAGACTTCAGTAAGATAAAGAGGGTTAATTAACTTAAATATGTTAAACTAATGATTTGAAGCATTTCGATATCGATTGCTAAATCAGTATATACAAGAAAATCGACTTTATACCTAAATATAAGATTACGGAATTCTTCCAAATGCACTGTCGTTATGCCGTTATGGCTTTGTGTTAACTTCAGCTCGTTAGAGAAGGTTTATTAACTTAGATATGTTACACCAGTTATTTGAAGCATTTCGAAATCGATTGCTTAATGCATATATACAAGAAAATCGACTTTATACCTAAATATAAGATTACGGAATTCTTCCAAATGTACTGTCGTTATGCCGCCATGGCTTTATATCAACTTCAATATGTTAAAGAAGATTAATTAACTTAAATATGTTAAACTAATGATTTGAGGCATTTCGATATCGATTGCTAAATGCGTATATACAAGGAAATCGACTTTATACCTAAATATAAGGACTACGGAATTCTTCCACATGAACTGCCGTTATGCCGCCATGGCTTTGTGTTAACTTCAGTGCGTTAAAGAAGCTTTATTAACTTAAATATGTTAAACTAATGATTTGAAGTTTTTCGAAATCGATTGCTTAATGCATATATACAAGAAAATCGACTTTCTACCTAAATATAGGCTTACGGAATTCTTCTAAATGCACTGCCGTTATGCCGTTTTGGCTTTATGTTAACTTCAGTTCGTTAAAGAAGGTTTATTAACTTAGATATGTTACACCAGTTATTTGAAACATTTCGAAATCGATTGCTTAATGCATATATACAAGAAAATCAACTTTATACCTAAATATAAGATTACGGAATTCTTCCAAATGTACTGTCGTTATGCTGCCATGGCCTTATATCAACTTCAATATGTTAAAGAAGGTTAATTAACTTAAATATGTTAAACTAATGATTTGAGGCATTTCGATATCGATTGCTAAATGTGTATATACAACAAAATGGACTTTATACCTAAAAATATGATAACGGAATTCTTCTACATGCACTGCCGTCATGCCGTTAAGGCGTTTGTAGACTTCAGTAAGATAAAGGGGGTTAATTTACTTAAATATGTTAAACTAATGATTTGAGGCATTTCGATTTCGATTGCTAAATGTGTATATACAAGAAAATCGACTTTATACTTAAATATAAGATTACGGAATTCTTCCAAATGCACTGCCGTTATACCGTTATGGCTTTATGTTAACTTCAGTTAGTTAAGGAAGATTAATTAACTTAAATATGTTAAACCAGTTATTTGAAGCATTTCGATATCGATTGCTTAATGCATATATACAAGAAAATCGACTTTATACCTAAATATAAGATTTCGGAATTATTCTAAATGCACTACCGTTAAGCCGCCATGGATTTATGCCAACTTCAGTTCGCTAAAGAAGGTTTATTAACTTAAATATGTTAAACTAATGATTTAAAGCATTTCCATATCGATTGCTAAATGAGTATATACAAGAAAATCGACTTTATACCTAAATATAAGTTTCGGAATTTTTTCCAAATGCACTGCCGTTACGCCGTTAAGGCTTTTGTAGACTTTAGTAAGATAAAGAGGGTTAATTAGCTTAAATATGTTAAACTAATGATTTGAGGCATTTCGATATCGATTGCTAAATGTGTATATACAACAAAATCGACTTTATACCTAAATATAAGATTACGGAATTCTTGTAAATGCACTGCCGTTATGCCGTTATGGCTTTATGTTAACTTCAGTTCGTTAAAAAAGGTTTATTAACATAGATATGTTACACCAGTTATTTGAAGCATTTCGAAATCGATTGCTTA
>JAPZAG010003056.1:0-12628 GCA_027475135.1 Bactrocera correcta | reverse complement strand
AAGAAGAGGGGGAGACTAAAAGAGACTTGGTCTTCAGCGGAGCCACTCTAGACTTTGCAGTAAGCAGCATACATTTGACACCACTAGCAGATTGGCTTCGTATGTATATGCAGCATCCGTACGCTCTTATTGAAGCGTCGGAGAAGCCATGGATTTGGCATGTAGCAGTCGACTCTAAGTTTACATACCGAGGAATGCTAATTGACGAGAGCTGCAGTAGGTTGGCTTTGAAATTCTGCCAGCTAGTGTTGAGGCGCAATGGAATCGACTCATCCCAATCTAGTTTTTGAATCCAAAGCTCTTGCAATAAGATTTTTGCTTTGGTAACTAGTGGGGCTAATAATCCAAGAGGATCGAAAAGGCGAGACTGACAATATGTTCCGTTTAGTGGCTCGCAGATCATTAAAGTTGGCATCCAAAACAAATCGAAACAAATCCTCTTTCGGCAACCAATGGATTCCTAGTGTTTTAGTAGAATTTTTGTCATTGAAACTTAATGACTTTTCAGTGCAATCACTATCGAAAAATTTAGGGTGGTTCGAAAACCACTTTGTTAAAGTGAATCCTGCCGAGTTTAATATTTCAATTACTTCACTTCTTATAAGATCTAGAGACTCAAAATTTTCAGATCCTGTTAATAAGTCATCAACATAAAAGTCTCTTTTAATGACCAATGAACCGAGTGGGTATTTCATTGTATTGGCATCACTGAGCATTTGCAAACACCGTGTTGCGAGAAATGGAGCAGGCGCAGTGCCGTATGTTACGGTGTTAAGACGAAAAATTTGAATTTGCTCAGAAGGATGCTCTCTCCACACAATAAGCTGACAATTTCTGTCTTCTTCGTGCATAATTATTTAGCGGTACATTTTAGTAATGTCCGCTGTTAGTGCATACTTATGTTAGCGAAAACGAAGAAGAGTTGAGTATAACTCTTCTTGGATGGTTGGTTGTTGTGCTCTCGGGCCTTAAAACGCATTGATGCGGAATGAAGTAGTGTGGCTCACTCGGGATCTTATTGTTCGTTGGGCTCATGTGACCCAATGCTTTATATTCATTCATAAAGTCCAGATACATTTTACGAAGTTCTGGATCTTTTAATGTCCTTCTCTCCAGGGCCTGATCGTGAGCCATAGTGCAGGCAATTGGTTGAATTTTAATTTTAGTGATTTCACGTGTCCCTGCTCGGGCGCCATGAAATTTCTCAAGAGTTTTTGAGATAAAATAATAGTCGGGACACGTGAAATCACTAAAATTAAAATTCAACCAATTGCCTGCACTATGGCTCACGATACTGTGAAGAAAAATAAGCGAACGAACGAGATAGCGAAAAATAGAAAAACGCGTGCGGATTCAATTGCGGTCAAATAACAATGATTTCTTTATTTCAGCTCATCTAGTTACTTAGTCTTAAAACTAACGGGATAGAACAGTTGGAATGGAAGTATACAGGTATGTACAAAAAGAGGTGAGTAATTCATTTTAACTTAAAGTAATAGATTATGGTAAGTATATTTAATATTATTAGGGTAAGTATACAATACTAATGTAATTCAATATTTATAATTTTTTTTTTTACAATTCATTTTTCTTAATTTCAGTTTTAGGTTTAAATATATATTGTTACGATTTTACTGCTTGCTAGTTCACTTTGTTAGGTTCGTACCTCTGGATTGACAAATAAAACTACAACTGTTTAATTTAATTCAACTACTCTTTATTTCACAACTCGTCTACACTATAGCAGTTTACTCTTAGCACTGATCGATTACGTTCGCGCTGCCACGGCTTATATAGCCACGCACTTCTCGCTGATGCCGACGTGTCCTTCTAGAATATCGCGTCTGGAAATTACCAGAACATAATGCTATACGGCGCCAGACGCAAGCAGACAGCCGCGGCGCCAGATGTCTACAACAAGACAAATGCTATTCCATATACCTACAGCTATTGTTCATAATAAGGGATGCATATAGCAATACAAATACAACTTAATACTACTTTTTGTAACACTGCCCTCCACTAAAGCCTAATCGTCCCGATTAGGCACAAATCCTCTTGAACCAAATGGGGCGAGCCTCTCCAAATGCACTACTTTCATTTTACATCGTGCTTTCCCATTTCTTTGTATGCGGTATACCACGTCATTAAGTCGTTTCATCACCATATAGGGTCCTTCCCAGGCTGTCTGCAATTTCGGGGACAAGGCTTTCTTTCGAAGTGGATTGTAACCTTTTGAATTTGCCGCTTGATCGAACCGGTCCTTCATCTTATTGCTCATCAGATGCGTGTGCTGTCTTACCATTAGATGCAATTCATTCATTTCTTCCTTTAAGGCAGAACCATAATCTCCATCATTTCTTACAGCTGTAGGATTCGTTCCAAACTTAAGATCAGCAGGGAGTCGCAGATCAGATCCGAAAATAATCTTTGCTGGCGTGTAACCAGTTGTCTCGTGCTTCGCTGAACGATACGCCAGCAGGAACATCTGGATGCACTTGTTCCAATTCCGTTGATCTTTATCAACGATTTTCCGCAGATGTTCTTCGAGCGTTCGGTCGAATCTCTCCACCATTCCATCTGATTGTGGATGTAACGCTGTTGTCCGTGTCTTGTGGATGCCCAATAATGTACAGACTTCGAAAATCCTGCCTTGATCTGAGTATAATTCGACGGGCACTCAGAACCTTGTTATCCAATTTTCTACAAACGCTTCGGCTATTGTCTTCGCTTCTTGGTTTGGTAAGGCATATGCTTCTGGCCATTTATTGAAATAGTCCATGACAACCAGTAGATATTTGTTTCCGGCCGTACTGGTTGGGAACGGACCTGCAACATCCATTGCGACTCGTTCAAATGGTGATCCCACGTTGTACTGTTGTAGCCTACCGCGACTCTTGGCTTTAGGACCTTTAGCTGCCATGCACTCTACGCAATTACTTATCCATTCTGCTATGGAATCTCGACAACCGATCCATTAGAACCGTTGTTTAATCTTCTCAATAGTTTTTTGTAATCCCAAGGTGCCCTCCACTAGGTCCATTGTGATATTATTTCAATACTTTCGGGATCATGGACTTCGGTACTATGATCAGCAGACGAGACTGTTTGCCATCTTCGCTTTCCCAGATACGATGAAGGTATCCATTGGGCCCAATATGCTTTTGCCGTTGGACTCTCGTTACTTATTTGTTCGTTTGGTGGTCGTACCCCATTTTCTTTGGCCATTACCAGCTTTGCAAGATCAGGGTCTTCCAGCTGATTGATTCTGATGCGATGAGGAGTCCAATCATCTTCAGGTTCTATATTCAGTAATCGCACGTCGATTATACCTTCTTTTCCCTCTGATTTGGAGCAATGTTTACATTCCAGTGGACAAGGGCGACGTGATAATGCATCTGCATTTTTGTGGTGAATCCCCTTTCGATGTTCCGTTTCGAAGTCGTAATTCTGTGGTTGTTTCCGTTTTGATGGGTTTACTTTTATATTGCAATTTCGGGCAAAGTGACCCGCTTTTCCACAGTTGAAACATCTGCCTGTTGTATTTACTCGCGGTGCAGCAATTGTCTTCAGAGTCTTCAATATTTCTTCCATCAGCGCCGGTTTTTCCATTTCAACCCTTTGTACCTTGTGTGCTGGTTTACTTAGTAAGGAAGCTGTTTCCTGTGTGAGGGCGTGCGAAACCGTTTCAGCAAACGTTCTTTTGGCAATGCATATGTGGCGCGTTTGGTGTCCACATCACGAATTCCATTTATGAAACATTGAATTTTTACCCTCTCAATGTAATCCACAGGTGCATCTGCATTTGCCAAATGAGCCAGTCGTTCTATTTCAGTTGCGAACTCTTGCAGTGACTCGTTCATTTTCTGACCCCTATTTTGCAGTTCGATCTGGTATATTTGTTTCCGGTGCTCACTACCATATTGTCTTTCTATCGCACTCATCAATGCCTCATAGTTGTCCCGTTCACAGTCTGGAATAGTCTGAAGGATTTCTGTCGCAGGTCCTTTCAATGATACAAACAAGGACGCCACCTTGTCCGCTGCATTCCAATTATTGGCCATTGCTGTCTTTTCAAACTGAAGTTTGAAAATTTGAAATGGAATACTTCCATCGAATGTGGGTGCCTTCAATCTTTGATTATTTGTTGATGGTGCAGGGCCATGTAGTTGCAGTTCTCGCACACGATTACTCAGTTGAAGAAATTCTGATCTTAAATTTTCTTCGTCATTTTTTATTGTGCTTAATTCGTCTTCAAATTTTGAAAATTTCTCTTTCACTTGTGTATTATTTTCTGTAATCTGTTGTACCAAACGCTTTTCTAACTGCGTATTATTTTCAGTCATTTGTTGTGTAAGGCAAGACTTTAACTGCGATGTATTTTCAGCTATTTGCTTAATAGCCACTAACAACGTGTTCATGTCTACACTTGATGATGTTCGTTGTTCTTCTACTTTCTCTTCTACCTTTGTAGAAGTTTCTGGCCCAACAAATTCGAACTCGTCCACATTAATTCCATCCGCTTCCATTGCTTCACGTAATCGTGCTTGCAGATCCGCCTTTTGCCCGCTTATCGGCAAATTACGCTCCTCCAGTTCCTTTTTTAATTGCTGAATTCTCAATTCTCCGAATTTAACCATCTTGAATTTGGATTATTTGACAATCCCACTTCTGACACCAATTGTTACGATTTTACTGCTTGCTAGTTCACTTTGTTAGGTTCGTACCTCTGGATTGACAAATAAAACTACAACTGTTTAATTTAATTCAACTACTCTTTATTTCACAACTCGTCTACACTATAGCAGTTTACTCTTAGCACTGATCGATTACGTTCGCGCTGCCACGGCTTATATAGCCACGCACTTCTCGCTGATGCCGACGTGTCCTTCTAGAATATCGCGTCTGGAAATTACCAGAACATAATGCTATACGGCGCCAGACGCAAGCAGACAGCCGCGGCGCCAGATGTCTACAACAAGACAAATGCTATTCCATATACCTACAGCTATTGTTCATAATAAGGGATGCATATAGCAATACAAATACAACTTAATACTACTTTTTGTAACAATATTTTGTCGCTTGACGCAACACCGGCCACCTTGACAGGATCAGATTCCTTCAATATCCAGTGGAAGGACAGCCAGTTTGTGGATGGGGCGCTTAATCGTGCCCGTCTTGGTTGCTACTTCTGCGACTCGCACCTTGCCGTCTTGCCCTTCGACGGCGGCGACGACGCGTCCGAGTACCCACTGCTGTGGCGGCACGTTGTCCTCGTGGACGAGGACGAGATCGCCTGGCTGCAGGTTGCGTTTGGGGTGCAGCCATTTGTTGCGTTCCTGAAGGCCCGTCATATAGGTTTTGGACCACTGTCGCCAAAACTGTTGCTTGAGACAGCAAACAAGTTGCCATCTCTCGCAACAACGAACTGGGTCCACTGGCACCTTCTCTGGGGGTAATGCCCGCAGGGAGCATCCTATTAATAGATGCGCTGGTGTTAACGCTTCTCCGTCGTTGGGGTCCTGTCCCAACGGTGCTAGGGGACGAGAGTTCAGAATGGCCTCCACTTCGGCTAGTAGTGTTGATAGCTCCTCCGTCGTGAGTAGAGCGTTGCCGAGTGCGCGGACGAGCAGATGCTTGGCGGACTTCACGGCCGCCTCCCATAATCCGCCGAAGTGCGGCGCCCTGGGTGGTATAAAGCCGAAGCTGAATCCTTCTTCGGCTGCGAACCCCATTAGTTCTGGCGCTTGCGCTAGGAACGCCTCCTTCAGCTCGCGCAGCTTGCGGTCGGCGCCGACAAAGTTGGTTGCGTTGTCGCTGAATACTTTCTGTGGCATCCCTCGGCGACCAATGAACCTTTTAAGGGCGAAAATGAAAGAATTAGTAGACAGGTCCGAGACTAGTTCTAAATGTACTGCTTTTGAAGTGAAACAAACGAAAACTGCTATATACGTTTTTGCGGGTGGTCGACCACGTATTTTTAACGTTGTATATATGGGACCACAAAAGTCTACGCCACATATCAGAAAGGGCCGTAGTGCTCGAAGTCTTTCGACTGGCAAATTTGCCATTATTTGGTTTTGCAACTTCGGCTTGTAATGAAAACAATGTATATAGTTTCTTACGGTTCTACTGCAAGCTTCTCGGGCATTAATTAGCCATATGCGTTCTCGAAGAAGCGCAACCAACGCTTTTACCCCAGCGTGGTGATTTCGAATGTGCAGGAACCGTAAGTCCGTTATAACGAAGTGCGAATTTTTATTTAATAAAAGCGGAAATTTGGCATCGTATGGGAGAGGTGCATTGAATAGGCGACCTCCTACTCGGATTAATGTGAATGACAGCGACATATCCGAGTACTCATGCAAAAACGGGTTGAGTTTTTGCAAGTTTGGGGATAGCGTCGTGCCTTTCGTCAGTTTTTGGATTTCGCTCGCAAACTCGGAATGTTGAGTCACCTGGACAATTTTCAAGAAACTCAAGTTTAGCTCTTCTGAAGTCAGATCTTGTCCCCTGGAGGATTTTAGTGGTCTTCTGATCCATCGTAATATATATGCGACCACACGAAGCAATTTTTTATGAGAAGAGAATTTTTCAATGAGGTCCAATATTGAATTTCTCTCAGCAGTCAAAATTAATGTAAATGTAGCTTTCTTCTTCTCTAATGCTTCGTCTTCTGGTGAGAGCTGGAAGTGGTTATTTATTGGCCATAATGCAGGGTCTTCTAGGAGGAACTGTGGACCGCCAAACCATATTGAATTATTCAATTCGTCCACGTTACAACCCCGAGACACTTGATCCGCAGGATTTTGTTTCGTTGGCACATGTCCCCACTGTACATTGTCAGTCAATTCTTGGATTTCGGACACTCTATTTGCGACAAAGGTTTGTAATGAAGATGGATGCGTTTTTACCCAGTGCAATACAATTTCAGAGTCTGTCCAAAATGTAATTTTCTCGAATCGTCGACTCAACATTGGTGCAACTCGTGACCATAATTTGGCAAGAAGATGTGCTGCCGAGAGCTCGAGACGCGGAAGAGACTTGGTCTTCAGCGGAGCCACTCTAGACTTTGCAGTAAGCAGCATACATTTGACACCACTAGCAGATTGGCTTCGTATGTATATGCAGCATCCGTACGCTCTTATTGAAGCGTCGGAGAAGCCATGGATTTGGCATGTAGCAGTCGACTCTAAGTTTACATACCGAGGAATGCTAATTGACGAGAGCTGCAGTAGGTTGGCTTTGAAATTCTGCCAGCTAGTGTTGAGGCGCAATGGAATCGACTCATCCCAATCTAGTTTTTGAATCCAAAGCTCTTGCAATAAGATTTTTGCTTTGGTAACTAGTGGGGCTAATAATCCAAGAGGATCGAAAAGGCGAGACTGACAATATGTTCCGTTTAGTGGCTCGCAGATCATTAAAGTTGGCATCCAAAACAAATCGAAACAAATCCTCTTTCGGCAACCAATGGATTCCTAGTGTTTTAGTAGAATTTTTGTCATTGAAACTTAATGACTTTTCAGTGCAATCACTATCGAAAAATTTAGGGTGGTTCGAAAACCACTTTGTTAAAGTGAATCCTGCCGAGTTTAATATTTCAATTACTTCACTTCTTATAAGATCTAGAGACTCAAAATTTTCAGATCCTGTTAATAAGTCATCAACATAAAAGTCTCTTTTAATGACCAATGAACCGAGTGGGTATTTCATTGTATTGGCATCACTGAGCATTTGCAAACACCGTGTTGCGAGAAATGGAGCAGGCGCAGTGCCGTATGTTACGGTGTTAAGACGAAAAATTTGAATTTGCTCAGAAGGATGCTCTCTCCACACAATAAGCTGACAATTTCTGTCTTCTTCGTGCATAATTATTTAGCGGTACATTTTAGTAATGTCCGCTGTTAGTGCATACTTATGTTAGCGAAAACGAAGAAGAGTTGAGTATAACTCTTCTTGGATGGTTGGTTGTTGTGCTCTCGGGCCTTAAAACGCATTGATGCGGAATGAAGTAGTGTGGCTCACTCGGGATCTTATTGTTCGTTGGGCTCATGTGACCCAATGCTTTATATTCATTCATAAAGTCCAGATACATTTTACGAAGTTCTGGATCTTTTAATGTCCTTCTCTCCAGGGCCTGATCGTGAGCCATAGTGCAGGCAATTGGTTGAATTTTAATTTTAGTGATTTCACGTGTCCCTGCTCGGGCGCCATGAAATTTCTCAAGAGTTTTTGAGATAAAAATAATAGTCGGGACACGTGAAATCACTAAAATTAAAATTCAACCAATTGCCTGCACTATGGCTCACGATACTGTGAAGAAAAATAAGCGAACGAACGAGATAGCGAAAAATAGAAAAACGCGTGCGGATTCAATTGCGGTCAAATAACAATGATTTCTTTATTTCAGCTCATCTAGTTACTTAGTCTTAAAACTAACGGGATAGAACAGTTGGAATGGAAGTATACAGGTATGTACAAAAAGAGGTGAGTAATTCATTTTAACTTAAAGTAATAGATTATGGTAAGTATATTTAATATTATTAGGGTAAGTATACAATACTAATGTAATTCAATATTTATAATTTTTTTTTTTTTACAATTCATTTTTCTTAATTTCAGTTTTAGGTTTAAATATATATTTTGTCGCTTGGCGCAACAAGTATCATATGATGCATTAATATTATATGATACAAAGTAAAATAATATGACACCACTAAATCGCTGAGACTGCGACAAGTGTAGTGGCAACCTGTGGGCAGCGCAACGTCCCCCTTGAAATTCAAACGTCCTCGATTGAATCTTTAGGTGTATTAAAAATTTGGTTAAGTCCTTCTATTGCCGTTTGTGAGAGTTTGTTGGGTTCATCTTCTTTTTACTTGATCAGAAGTTTCTTCCCGAAAATTAGGGCGATGAATATTAAAAGGATAATTAGCGTGATGCTGGTTCCGTTTTTTACTCTGTTTGCTGCTTCTAACAGACTTACTTCTTTTGTATTGTTGAAGTTAAGCTGTTTCAGCATCTCCAGCGAGAGGAATTCTTCTATATTGAGTGGTGCGGATGACGTTTGAAGGATGGCTGGTAGTGGTTTACTTGCTGTTCTTTCTTCGTTATAGAACTTTTTCCCATTGATAACAATTGTTACGTTGGTATACAAAATTATGAAGTTCCCGTTTAAAAATGTAGATTCGTTGTTTACTGAAATTTCTCCGTTGTATTTATTTGGAAATATTATTCCTGGTCCCATTTCCTCTATGGTTGGAATATGTTGGTTGTTGACCTCCGTGCAGTTTGGCAAACGACTTTTTAAAAGATTATTTATACAAGTATCATTACTTAAATCTATTACATTATTGCTTAAGCATATTTGTAGGGAATTGTATTTTTTACAATAATTTTCTATTCCATAAATTCCCTTTTCACATTTTAAAATTGTATTGAAATTGATTTTATTGATTCTCCCGTTATTTTTTACTGTTCTAATATCTAAAGTTTTACAATTTTGGTTATCTACGGTTGGGAGACTAACAATATAAATTATAATTTTGCCATTAGTTGCAATTTTTACTTCGGAAAATTCGAGTGCTTCGTCTAAATTTACGTATGGAATATTGTCATTGTCTATTACTTCTTTCACAATATTTATTTCTTCATTTGATAGAATAAAAGAATTTATTATATTGGCTTTTGCCCAATGTTTTGCGTATGCAATATTTAAAATTTCTTCCTTAATTATTTCTAATTTGTATTTTAGCTGTAAAAATGCTTCAATTTCTAATTTTGCATGGTTTTAATTATATTATTTGCAATATTTGTTATCTCGCTAATTTTGCCTATTGTAAGTTTGTTAATTAATACCTGATTATTGTTATTTTGTAAAACATTATTTATCTTACTTGAAATTATTTCGTAGTCTTCATGGTCTGGACTTCCTGCAGTCCATTTCCATGCGCTACCCAGGAAACTTAATGATCTTTTTATTCTTTGCTCTACTTTTAAGTTTTTGCGGATAGTTTCGGTTTTAATAGTCGCTTCTATGTGGTCTAGGGTGTCCGTATATTTTTCTATGTCAATTTCGTGTATTATCCTAAATGATCCTGTTTGTAGTCTAGCCGTTCCCTTTTCTATTGTTAATAATTGGGAGTTTGAGTAGTCGAGGATTTGTACTTCCGCCAGGCATAGCGGTAGTAATATTCTGGAAAAAAAAATGTCAGTACATACTTAGTTACGTATTCTACCCTTGTGAATTATTTGTCCTTTATCAGTCAACACGGTACTATTTCTATCTTAACTTAGTTCCTAATCTCCGATTTTTCTTAACGAATATTATTTGTCCTGGAAGATATGATTTTATTTCCTTCTTATTTTTGTTATGGTATTCGATATCCTTTCTTTGTTTCTCAGCTAATTTTTCTAAGTTGCTTTGTCTAGTTCTTTCTATGTCTTCGGGGGTAAATGTAGCATTCCTATGAAAAAATAGGTCTACTGTTCTTTTAAGTGTAGGGAAATGAACTGAATGATTATACTCGGATACTGTTCTTTCCAAAAGTTCTTCAAAATTTCTGTGTTCACCGTTTTCTTTCATGCAGCGCATTATTTCAATTAATGTAGAGTGGAACCTTTCCACTTGTCCGTTAGCTTGGCTTTTGTATGGAGGAGTAGTGCAAACTTCTAATCCTAACTCGTCTTTCATCATAAATTTTAAAGATGCTGAATTTAAGGATGGCTCATTGTCGATAACTATTAATTTTGATACTCCGAAGAAAAATATAATATCTCTCAAAGGTTTCCTGACGTCTTCTATTGCTCTGCTACTTAGGTTTTTTGTTACTGCGTATTTTGTAAATTTGTCTAAAGCTGTCATTTCTATCTTTCCTTCTGTTAAAAATATATCGATATGATATATCGCTTCATTTTACTATTAGTATTCTTATGGCTTAAGGCATAGGTAAGAGGTTGATGTTCGGTGATAATTTTAACTTTTTTTTGAACCGTAGAGGTAATTTCTAAGTGAATTAAGTGACCATATTATACCAAGCATTTCTTTCTCATTGGTGGCATAATGTTTTTCGGCTTTACTTAAAGTTCTCGATATGAAAGTAATTGGTTGCGATAGGACGGCACCTAATGCGAAATCTGAGGCGTCGGTCGTTAGTGCAAAATCTTTATCGAAATTTGGATGCCCTAAAACTATATCCTTGGATACTAAAGTCTTTTTTTATTTTATTAAATGCTTCCAAGGCCTCGCTGTCTAATTCTATTTCTATTTTTTTCGATTTCCGTTTGGAGACATGACCGGCTTCTTCTCTTAGCAGTGCTGTTATTGGTTTATCTATTTTTGCGTAATCCTGGATAAATCGTCGGTAATAACCTGACATACCTAGTAATGATCATAATTCTTTGAGAGTTTGTGGAACTGGAAATTTGGCTACTGCTTCTACTTTTTCAGGGTTGGTTTTTATCCCATTTGAACTGATTACATATCCTAAAAATTCTACCTCTTTTTTAGCAAATGTACATTTATCTAATTGGATTTTCATGTTAGCATTGTCTAGGGTTTGAAATACTAATTCTATGTTTTTAAAATGTTCTTCTTCGTTTTTGCCAAATATTATTACATCTTCGATATAAACATAGCATCTTATTCCTATATGTTGACGAAGGATATCGTCTAGTGCTCTTTGGAATGTGGATGGGCATTTTTTAAACCGAAAGGTAAGCGGAGGAATTCATATTTTCCGTTGTTTACGGAATGGAATCTGATGGAACCCACTTTTTAAGTCAATAACCGTAAATAGTTTATTGTTTCCCAGATTTGCAAGGACTTCGTTAATTTCTGGTATGGGGTATTTATCGGGGATAGTAACTGAATTGAGTTTACGATAATCTACGACCATTCGAAACTTTTTTTCCAGTTCGTTTTTTAATTGCTGAATTCTCAATTCTCCGAATTTAACCATCTTGAATTTGGATTATTTGACAATCCCACTTCTGACACCAATTGTTACGATTTTACTGCTTGCTAGTTCACTTTGTTAGGTTCGTACCTCTGGATTGACAAATAAAACTACAACTGTTTAATTTAATTCAACTACTCTTTATTTCACAACTCGTCTACACTATAGCAGTTTACTCTTAGCACTGATCGATTACGTTCGCGCTGCCACGGCTTATATAGCCACGCACTTCTCGCTGATGCCGACGTGTCCTTCTAGAATATCGCGTCTGGAAATTACCAGAACATAATGCTATACGGCGCCAGACGCAAGCAGACAGCCGCGGCGCCAGATGTCTACAACAAGACAAATGCTATTCCATATACCTACAGCTATTGTTCATAATAAGGGATGCATATAGCAATACAAATACAACTTAATACTACTTTTTGTAACAATATTTTGTCGCTTGACGCAACACCGGCCACCTTGACAGGATCAGATTCCTTCAATATCCAGTGGAAGGACAGCCAGTTTGTGGATGGGGCGCTTAATCGTGCCCGTCTTGGTTGCTACTTCTGCGACTCGCACCTTGCCGTCTTGCCCTTCGACGGCGGCGACGACGCGTCCGAGTACCCACTGCTGTGGCGGCACGTTGTCCTCGTGGACGAGGACGAGATCGCCTGGCT